>JAQGAS010000032.1:0-142151 GCA_034686365.1 Pachymerium ferrugineum
GTTCCTTGTACAGAAAACCCAAACAGCGACCGTAAGTTTCTGCTTAGACTGTATACTGATGAACAGACAAATGTGTGATAATGAAAGCATGCACTTCATAAAGAGATAAACATTTTCACTTATTATTATAACTGTATTTGGTCTACTTCATGTAACTTCAAATATAATAAAAATTAAAGGCTAAAACATTTTGTGGATAGAGGGAGTATTGAGATGTGTATTAAAAAATAAATTCCTTGATGGAAGTAATGTAAGTTTGGTAGATATGGCTATGGGTCTGGTACATTCAACCAACAGTTACTATCGCACGTACAAAACAAAAATACATTCAATAAGACGGACCCAAGTTTTGATAAAATACCAAGGTCATAATCGATAACTATGTATCACGGCAAGATAATAAAAAAGTCTATTAAAAAATGGCAACCAAGAATCCACCCGATTCTAAAAGTACGTATTTTGATTCCTATTGTTATAATAATTAAATTAATGTTTAACTTTTAGATATAAATACTTGCGAAGAAATTACACCAGCTGCCATTGCCGGTGGAATTATCGGAGGAATTCTATTCCTAGGCATGATAAACATCGTCGTGTGGTGTTTCATTATCAAAAAAAAATACGTGGCTAAAAGCAAAACAAATGCCACAACGACCGTAAATCTCACGGCTGACTCACCCAGTGTCGTGTCATTCACTAAAGAAACCGACAGCGCAGTTATTAGCAATGTAATTACAAGTACACCGAACATAAAAGTCAAACAACAACCGGGGAATCGCAGCGAGGGTATTAAAAAAGAAATCATTGCACAAATTCCTCTCGAGAAGAGAAACGCAATTGAAGCTCTAGCTGCAATTTTGCCCATTACTCAAACAATACCATCCGAAGGTCTTGAAACTGGCAAAGTTAAGTCACAATCCGCATCTATAGAAAGTTTTAAAACTACTTTTTGTGATGATGAGGAAAATGCAGTATATTCTGAAATTAATGAGGGGTATATTAATGAAGAATTGTACAGTGACACACAAGTGCCTTCATAAAATGTAACGGTGTTAGTTGTCTTATAATTAATTAAAGTGTATTATACAAAAGATTAAAGATTCTTAATTTTTACAACTTGAATTTTTAGATATAATTTAAGACCGGTTGTAAATAAGCTTATCAGCGACACACCTTTTGTTGACAATATTTTGATAAGAAATTGCTTCCGAAATCTTATCAGTTATTATGAAAAACATGGACGTTAAAACTATTCAACCTCAATATTTTTAAGTTTTAACTAAAGATGAGCCTCAAAATATTATTGTGGTCATTTCTGTTTGCTAAATGTCAATCAACACACATTCAAATTGAGCCCGATGGAGGGTACGTAAATGTAGTTGTAACCATCTCTCCATCGCTTCAGTATACAGACGACATAATCAACATTATAAAGGTAGTTTTTGAAAAAAACCTTTTATAAATTTGATCACAGTATACTTCTTTTCAATAGGATTTTTTAACTAAAGCAAATGAAGAATTATTTATTGCCACTTATGACATGGTATTTATCAAATCCATTTCCATCGTCGTGCCTAATTCATGGACAGCAGTACCTACTGAAACTGCTTCCTTCGAAACGTACGAAGATGCTGATATTCAAATTCTCTCTCTAAGTGAGAGTCAGCAATTCGATCCTCACACTCAGCAACCCAGAGGATGTGGACATGAAGGAAAATCTATGCAATTATCACTGGAGTCCATCACTAATAGTGCTGAAAATCAAACACTAAGTAAAGCACACTTGGCATTTAAGCTTAGTATTTAAACCTTTTTTTTTCTATTTAGTTAAAATGTTTACCAGGGAATGGGCGAAATTACGGTATGGCATTTTTGACGAAACTGCTCACAATTCTAATTATCCAAATACATATGTCGATGCTAATGGAGAAGTTAGAAAAACAGGTTGTGCTTCTCCTTACCCATGGTTTCAAAGGTGTGTAACGTAAATGAAAAATCATTTTAAAATGACATTCAGATCCAACAGTGACTGTGAAGATAAAGATGGAGTAATGCAATGTTCGGAATTTACCCTCAACCATACACTAATGCCACTTCAATCATCTATAATGGACGATGTATCGTTGAATGTGAATTAAAATGCAGAACGTTTATACGCACGATACAAAGTTTAGAATTACTGTATTTATAGGCAACTTACTTTTGTCAAGACTCAGACAACCACCCACACAACGGGCAATCACCTACTAGACACAATGCATTATGCAAAAGAAAAAGCACGTGGAAGATAATGTCTGAAAATAAAGATTTTGCTAACTTGCAATCTGATAAAAATGTTACGAGGTTAGTTGTAGTTAAATCACAGTTAAATGAGACTTATCAATGAAAATAGTTTTAGTTTAGATTTAGAAGTGAAACTTGTCAAAATACCACCAATGGCAGTCGTTATTATATTAGACCCGTATTTGTTCCAACCGAGATATCCAAGGGTTAGACCCACTAAACTCATATCACGATATACTATCACTCATAATTATTCCTGCATTTTAGTTAACCTTACTATGGTTTGCCGTACACCGGTTCATCAAGCATTTAGTAGCAAGTGATGTTTACGGTTTAGTAATTGCAGACCACCTAGAAAACTGCTGTATCTCGTTTGAAGAAAACTTAGAAGAATTAGATATCATTATGTTCAAACGAGACAACAACTCGACAAGGGACTTAAAGCATGGCATTGATAAAGCAGCGGAGGTATTATAAAATGTTGTTGGTTTTCTAACTTTATATTAGCTATGCATCCCACTCTTTTTCTAGATGCTACGAAGTAAAAAAAACTTTACCAAAAATATACTTTTAATCAGTAATGGTATGGAACTTGACCCGAATTCTACGCTTACTAACATTCAAGAATATATTGATACTGATCATTTTAAATTTATGCTTCTAACATGGACGGTTAAAGATGAAATGCTCAATTACATGTCGCTTGATATGAAAATATTTTTCAATCAAATGTCTGCAGTATGGTTTAACATTCAAATGGACTCATTAGAAGAGTGTAATATTGCCGTTAGACTTTTACTAGACGATGCATTTACTCTCTTTTTTAATCGGTTCGGCAATGTCAACATTCATACCAAAAAAATCAAAGTATTTAAAGTTTAAAAATGAAGTGACTTTCTAATTTTTTAAAATCATGCATTTTATAGGTAAAAAATTTTCAAGGAGACACTGCAGAATTTAAGATACCAATGGATAATGCAACTATACATTTTGTGTCGCAGTTCTGCAACAACATAATCCAATCTCACGCAAAAAATATTACATGTACTCCAACATGTAACTACGTGGAAGATAAGAATGTTCATATCGAAAATGCTCCAGACACTTGGAAATCTTTAAAATGGGAAAGTTCTTTACCAAAAAATACACACGTAAAAGTAACCTGGTATGTATTGGCGGATAATTATAGACAAAATCTTGAAACCTCCATCTGGGCCAGCACTTATTCGAGCATTCCAACTTTAAGTGGACAACTGGTACAGCAAGAGGTAAACACCTTATACTTTTAATTCGGAAAGATTCTAAGCGGACTTTTATGTATGTCAGGTTCCTTCAGAACCATATTTGTTGTATGCATACTCACACGAGAATATGGCAATCAGTGCAGAAGTAATTACTTTTAATGGTAGTAAGCATACAATCGACCTAAGAGATAATGGAAGTGGAGGTAAGTTGCCTGAGTCCTATATATAAAATAACTACATTATTAATCCTTGAACGTCCTGAATGAAATTAATGTGTAGCTAAATATTTCACCTGGAACGTTACTTGGTACTTATAACTTAATATTTTTACAATTTTTTTAAGATCCTGACATCAAAGCAAATGACGGCATTTTCAGTCGTTATCTAGTTTTTCCCAACATGCAAGAGGGAATGGTTTCCATCAACATAATGTCTCGTGATGCCAATGGAGACATAATAGCTCAGACTGGTAAATAGCGATTAAACCTTAGAGTAACATATTTTACCGAATTCCTGGATGTCAAGATCTAGGTGCCTACATTCTGTCTATTGAACTTGACAACTTACCACCCAACTGGATTGGCGATTTTCGAGTAAATAACGTGAATATTGCTGCTGGAAGTGTCTTTTTTAAATGGACCGCTCCGGGTGCTTATTATGATCATAAATCGGGTAATTTTTCATAATTAAATCTCAAAAAATAATTTTTAAAATTTTCGTTCCCATCTTTAGCACACCATTATCTCATCAAATGTGCAACCACCGTACACAGCTTGAAAAGCGAAGGGGAAACTTTGAAAATAACTCCGAGAGAAGCAGGTCAAGAAGAGACGTTAACGTATAATATTCCATCTAGAGATACGCTATTTTATTGTGGTATATGGTCAATGAATGATCGTAATCTTTCAAGTGAAATTTCAAACATTGTAACCGTCTATATACCGGCATTACCAACAACAACTACCACAACTACTCTAAAAACCACCGCATTATTAACTACACAACTTGGTGAGCACTCTTCCACTGCTATAACCTTTCCTCAATCTCAAACCTCAACAAGTGAGGTATCAAGTGTAGATGTAGTAACGACTGAATCTACAGAACAATCTAAAGGTAAACTATCTCATAATATCATCATCTACACTTGCAATTTCAATCATTATTTGGAACTTCTGAAATACTGGTTATTAAATTATATGAAAGTTATTTATAATGTTGCTTAAGTCATTTTGAGGTGCACGTAAAGGTGCAGCTTTTTTTGGCATTTTATAAACTGATTTCTTATTAACTTTCATTTGCAGTAACAACTGACTCTGAAGAAACTTCAACTCAAGAATGTTCTTGCCTATCCATAGCCGAAATATCTGGAATAGCAATCGCGGCTGTTGTGCTAACGATCATCGCAGTTATATTAATTATCTGTTGTATGCATAAATGCCGTAAAAAAGGCAAAAAGAGACCTTTTGGCCCCCAAATCTCTGCAACGTATGCTAATAACCGTGCCGATGTTATAAGGTCTCCATCAAGCAGAAGCAGTGCTGTGGACATTGACAACAATTTTCACGATAGTCGCACTAGCAACAGAATGTCTAGTTTCCAAGAACCAGTAAGAACCAAACCGAATAATCGTGATCGACAACAAACAGACGTGCCGCCTCCTGCATATGACAATCCGGGACTTGTTGACAGTGACGCTGATTCCCACACAGATCACAGTATTGAAGATGCAGCAATAAACTACGCAACTATTAACTTTGATCCATCAGCCAACCAATTTGACAGTGTTCACACTCCTAAGAAGCACGAACCTGTGAATTATGCAACAATTAAATCTAATAAAAAACAATACCCATCTATGTCCACATTATCAACATTCGAAAACGGATCGAAAAATAACTCTACTGATGCTTTGTACGCTGAAGTACGCAAAGAACGCAAACAGATTGCCCAACCTGAAACACCACTTCGAAAATTCATTACAATTACCCAAGTATAAAAAGACAAGTTATTATTGAAAAAATAATTTAATTTTTGAGTAGTGTACTAATGTTCATTATTTAAATTATTTCTACTTTTGTCCAATAAAGTTTTAAGTTAAACAGAAAAGACAATAAATTACTGTAATCTGGTTTATAAGAAACTCAAGTATAAAACATTGATAACGGAAAAATTAATCACTATTCCTTGGTAACTATCAAACCATTTTCAATAGCTTACTTAATAGACCTACAACTTATTCGCAGAATGGGAATTACTCAAAAATTTGAGGCATTTCTTCTGTGTTTCATTATTATTAGGCAAACAGGAATAAGCTCAGCTGATGTTTCCTTTAAGAATAATGGATATTCAGGAATAGTCGTGGCATTTGCTTCGAATATTGATGAAAAAGAAGGCACTTCACTCATAGATAACATCAGGGTAAGAGATAAAGACCAACCCAGACTTAATATTTAATATCCTACCCACCGATCACCAATACATATTTTAGGAACTATTCATAAACGCTTCGAAGTTATTGTACAACGCAACTTATCGAATGGCATATTTCAAAGAAGTTATAATTTTAGTCCCTGAAACATGGAGTGATAAAATACCTACAGCTTCTTCAGAAACTTTCCATTCAGCTTCAGTTAGAATCACCGAACAAAACGCAGCGGCTGGGGATGGGCCTTATACTTTACAACACATGGGTTGCGGGCATCCGGGACTTTATATTCATTTAACTCAAAATTATTTACAAAATTTAAATGGGAACTCAACTAAAAAATTTGGCGACCCTGCAAAAGTACTTATTCATGAATGGGCACATTATCGTTATGGAATATTCGATGAATACGGATATCCTGATGATGACATTTTCCCTATGTTTTACTACGATTCAATATCTGAAGACCTACTTCCAAATTACTGTGCTAATGGAGAGCTTATCGGAAAGTATTGGTAACTATATTATTTTTTGTGGTTGTTTCGGATTATAAAATTATGGGTTTAGGAATGTATTTGATGATGAACCTTGTGACTATGGAATGTTTGGCTTTCCCGATAAAAAATGTATATTTATGCCAAATGAAAATAATGAGGCTAGTACCAGTCTTACATCCTATTATCAGTTACCTCATGTAATAACTCATTGCGAAAGCAAATTCAAATTACATAAGCGTCTAAACTACTGACTGTTACTATAGGTCAATTTCTTCTGTAATGAAACTAATCATAATATTTTTGCACCTAACAAGCAAAACCTTTTGTGCAATTATAGAAGTGCTTGGGAAGTCATCAAGCAAAACAAAGATTTTGTAAGGTAATGTATTCCCAATTGGACTAACAGTTACCCACTGGAACTGAAACAATTTACACAGCACAATAGAGGCAGAACGCGATCCTGGCAATGTAACTTTCAAAATTATTAAACAAGGCAAGCCAACTTTCATTTTAGTCCTTGACACATCAGGCAGCATGAATCAGCCAGAAAATGTAAGTCAAAGAAATTTTGTTTTCATTACTTGAAATGATATCAAATTTCTATTCAAATTTTAAAGGGTATTACACGGATAGAAATGGTAAAGATAGCTGTAGAGGAATGGGTAAAATATCAAGTAATGATTGGTTGGTCTATTGGTATTGTAAGTTTTAATGCCAAAGCAGAGGTCAAATTGCATCCTAAAAAAGTAATGAATGATAGTGATAAGGAAAAAATTATTCAAAATTTTCCAAACTCCCCTTCCGGAAACACTTGCATTGGTTGTGGATTGAGAAAAGCAATTGACATTTTAGGCGGACAAAATTCAGGTGGAACTATTATATTGGTGTCAGACGGTGAAGAGAATAAGAAACCCTATATAAACGAAATTTTAACTGAACTTCAAGCATCACGGGTTCGAGTCATTTCTATCGTTTTTACTCATGATGCAGACAAATCTTTGGAATTGGTTGCTAATATTACAAAGGGTAAAACATTTTTTGCTCCACTTGATAACGGAATTGAAGCGCTCAAGAGTGCATTTTACGAAATCAGTATTGTTGAACAAACCAATAGTACTGAAACTATTAAGGTAAGAAAGGCTAAGGGACAACAAAGTTCAACTGATTACAGGTCCTTTTCATACAGGTAGCAGAAACGCAATTTTCAAATACATCGAGAAAGACTCTTCATGGTTCTTTCCTCATCGACTCAACTATTGTTGGTCAAATTGACGTCAGCGTTTCCTACTACGAAGACAATGACATCTCTAATATGACAATTTTTGTTCCTAATGGAACTATGATTGCTAACTTGACAAGTGCAAGTCAAGAAAGTAAATCATATCGCTTGTATTTTGATTTTTTACCGGTAAATGTTTATAATTGAAAGTCCCTACGTAACCTTCATTATTTTATCAAGTCAGGGCATTACCATTACAAAATAAGAAGAGGTTCATCAACACAGCAGATTATAACAGTAACTGTTGTAGCAAAAGCGACATTGGGGTTTGCTAAACCAATAACAACTAAATGCTGGATAGAAGAAGAAAATTGGAACAATACCAAGCGAATAATCATTTTTGCCACAGTTAAGCAAGGAACTTTTCCGGTCATCAGAGCCAATGTCTCCGCCAAAATCAAGAGACCTGACAAAACAGTAATGACTATACAGTTGTTGGATAATGGAAAAGGTACACAATTAAAATTTTACACATTTGAAGATGAAACTATCAATTTCCACAGGAGCTGATGTGCATAGTAACGATGGCATTTATTCCAAATATTTCATTCACGCAATTAAAACTTCTTCAAACAACGACCGTTATAGTGTCATGGTTAGTATTACAAGCAACAATAATTCTGTCATACGAGAAGGGAGGTTTCGTGCATCTAAAGCGAGACCAATAATTACTGGTAGGTAATGAATAGTAAAATAAATAAAAAATTTCCAAAATCTACATGTCGTTTAAAGACTTCCTGAACATAACGTCCCATGACAAACCTACTGGACTGTTTGAAAGGATCTCTGATGGTGGAAGCTTTCAGATGAGCCAAATTAGCCCAGATACCATAACGAATTTTCCCCCTATCAGAGTAGTTGATTTGACTTTGGTTGAATTTAATGAAAATGGAATGGTAACGATTAGCTTTACGGCGCCTGGAAGCGATTTCGATGAAGGAATAGGTAAGCTAACTTTTCTGATCACATCAAATCCATCATAATTTTTTCCATTAGTAAGTGAATATGAAATAAAATATTCAGAAGATTTTGATTCCTTGTTGAATAAATTTAACGGAACTTCGCTAAATACAAGTGAACTTGTACCTTTGAAAGCTGGCGAAATTCAGACATTTAATGCATGCATACCGGAGATAAAATTCAATGTGGTTGTATTCTTGGCTCTACGATCCGCAGATAACAATTCTAATTGGTCAGAACTTTCTAATATAATTAGAATACATTCAAGAATCAAATCAACCATTACTTCAACCACAAAACCGTCAACCTATTCTACAACGCCATTGACATCCCGTGCACCGTTTTTAACAACTCACTCACCTAGTATGGGACCCCAAATTACCAAGATTGTTGATCTACAATTAACATACATTTATGCAAACGGGACTGTTGAAATTCAATGGACACCACCTGACAATGGTAGTTCAGATTGTTAAAATTTATAGAATTAACTATTAATTTGAACTTTCTTATTTTTGAAGTATACCAATACGTTATCAAATATTCGACTGACATTGACAATATTGCAAACCATTTCGAAGGTGTAACAGTGGATACTAAAAGCCTTATTCACAAGAATTCAGAAGGTGTACAATCCTATGCGTTTTCTTTACCAAGTTTGAATTCTCAAAGAAATGTGTATTTGGCTCTGCAAGTAGCCGATAAAAATTTTAAGTGGTCACCAACATCGAATATAATTATACTTCGAAAGCCGAAAAGTAATTGTGCTGGCTTCACACTCTCGGCGTCTGTTGGAAGTATTGTTGTTTGTATAACTTTTATGGGATCAAAGTTCTAAAGTAATATTTCACTTGGTTTGGTTGCAATAAAAATTTATCGTCTATTATATGTCCACAACACCAAAATGCGAATAATGTGTGAGAATGAATAACTTGATCAAAAACTGCTCAATGCCATTGAATGGTATTTAATAACGATATCAGTCCAAACTTTATGTAAACAATTCGGTCAAGATATTACTGACTCGTTATATTAAATACCATTCAATGACATTGAGCAGTTTTTGGTCAAGTTTCGCAGGCACAACGTAAAGTATGAAAAATTTTAATGTTATTACCTTAAAAATGCAGAACATCAAAGGAGAAACGGCGTAATTGTTTTCAGAAGTAATCACTCTCTCTATGAATGTCAAGCATTATCGTCCTGTCGTATTAATCTTTGCCTTTTGAATACAGCATCTTGTTTACATAATGTGTCGTACGAATGGGCAGATCGGAAAGTCCTGGCGGTTGTATTTTTGCTTTTTCTCCCATCTGAAAATGGAATGAAACACAAGTTTTATTATTCATGCTAGCACACAAATCACTCACAGCCTGGTTTTCTATTACCTATTTAACATTAGCGAAACTTCCCTTCTTTTGATTATTCTTCTCTTACATACATTAAAGCGTTTATGAGATCAATACTAACTAGGATTTGTGTTATTCACGTACACGAATTTGTTTTTGGTCGCCATTTTGTTAGTCTTACCTAAGGTAGTTGTCCCAAGCATCGCAAAGTGGCGCTTTTGTTTGTATAACTTTTATGGGAGCAAAGTTTTAAAGTAAAATTTCACTTGGTTGCAATAAAAATTTATCGTCTATTATATGTCCACAACACCATAATGCGAATAATGTGTGAGAATGAATAACTTGACCAAAAACTGCTCAATACCACTGAATAGTATTTAATAAATATTGAAGACATTAGCTATGGACGCATGGAGAAAAGACCTATCAGCACAAGAGAAAAATAAGTATGATTGCAGGACTTCATAAAATAACGTAAACCAGCAAATATTTGAGTTTTTTCAGCTAATGTATAGCGTGCGAAATTAAATACCATTCAATGACATTGAGCAGATTTTGGTCAAGTTTCGCAGGCACAACGTAAAGTATGAAAAATTTTAATGTTATTACCTTAAAAATGCAGAACATCAAAGGAGAAACGGCGTAATTGTTTTCAGAAGTAATCACTCTCTCTATGAATGTCAAGCATTATCGTCCTGTCGTATTAATCTTTGCCTTTTGAATACAGCATCTTGTTTACATAATGTGTCGTACGAATGGGCAGATCGGAAAGTCCTGGCGGTTGTATTTTTGCTTTTTCTCCCATCTGAAAATGGAATGAAACACAAGTTTTATTATTCATGCTAGCACACAAATCACTCACAGCCTGGTTTTCTATTACCTATTTAACATTAGCGAAACTTCCCTTCTTTTGATTATTCTTCTCTTACATACATTAAAGCGTTTATGAGATCAATACTAACTAGGATTTGTGTTATTCACGTACACGAATTTGTTTTTGGTCGCCATTTTGTTAGTCTTACCTAAGGTAGTTGTCCCAAGCATCGCAAAGTGGCGCTTGCGTAGATGGTACGATGATTATATTTTATTGCACTAATATAATAAAGAAAAATATCAGAAAAATATAAGAGAAATATGATAATTTTCACCCTCTTATGTTTGAAATAAAGGAATAAAGAAAATTGCTTATCTTGTTAACAATAATAAATAAATACAAATTTTACACTTAATAAATTTTTGTAGTTACAAATTTTTTTAATTTTATTTTTAACATTACCAAAACGTTTTAGATGGTTTGTAGAGTTAAGAAAAGCTCCAATTGAAAGAACGTTAAATTAGAGCGGTATAAAGCGTGAGTTATTCAAAAATAATAATGAACAGAATTTAGAAGGCAAAAATAAAATATCGAGAACACACTTAGATGGCAGTGACTTTTTTCAAAGAAAGAAGACGTACGCAAATATATTACCTTTAGTTTTCATGAGTCCCATTCTTACAGTTTATAAACGAAGCTTCTGTTGATAATTACAAGTTTGTTTACATTTATTATCACTTGTCCAGCAACCCAGGGTCCTAGAGGTGATTTGTGTTTGTAGATAGAAAACTAATGTGTGTGTGTGTTTAGTGGACCACTTTCAAAAGGGATCTGATACCACCACAACCATCCCCACTAGGTTACTACTCAGTAGTAAAGTCGAGTCATTTTCATTCATTTATTCAAAAATAAGTTATCAGAACTGTATCAATAATAGTTACACTTATTTGCGTGTTCAATTAAGAAAAGTATACATTTTAACAATATTTACAACACAGAAAATCGAACTCTTGTGAAAGTATTAAAAACTTTAAACAATCTTGAACAATGAAGCAACTTAAGTAAGCATTATTCTGCTTAACATGTTCAAAGAAACTAAGACAAAAAAACTTAGGCACTCATTTCTCATTAAGCAAGTCATAAATTACTTTTCTCACTTACATCTTATGATCTTTGGCCGGTTGTCAACAGTTTCAATGCTTTTTGCAAATTGTCAACTGCAGTGGACGAGTCTTCGTATTGCAAAGCACTACCAGCCCATTTACAATATTTCTGGGCCAGAGTATAATCCTCGGCTGTCAATGACACCCCTCCTGCAGTTAAAAATACTTATTAATATACACCTATTAAAAATATTGTTAAATCAAAAACAAAATAATTTAATGCCTCAGATGGAAATCAATCACTTCTCATTAAAATTTGATATCAATATTAGAAAGAGATATATAAACTCAATCTAACTTTCATATTTGGCTAAAATTCTTCATTGGCAAGCACACAACAGAAAAATATTACACATTATCATTACCAGGAGGTGGCGGAGGTTGATAATCTTCATAATTCGACATTACAGCACCAGCCAAAGGAGGAGTCGATGGAATTTCCGAAGGTGTGCTCGGTGGAGCATGGGCACCTGCTGATGGTATGTATAAATTTCCTGTAACTTGGGAGTTGCCACTAGTTGATGGGACATCTAAATTGTCTCGCAATCCTATGTCATCTCCACCTTCTTCAGGTGGTTGATCCCATCCCATCGCCCCTAATAATATTAAGTCTATTACTACTAAAAATAGGTTATCTGATATAATATGTATACCAGCGTTATCAAATCCTTCTTCGCTTCCCCCTCCTATGGGGCCTGGAATGGGAGTTTCGCCACTTTTCAAACAGTTATGAATATAAGCAGCCTTCCATTTTGCGTATCTTTTGTTTTGTACCACCTTGAATAAAACAATGCAATAAAATGATTACTTAAAAACTTGTCTAGTTACTTCTTCCGATTGATCTCCAAATGATTCCAACACATCAAACAACATTCCAGCAGTATAAAATGCCTTCACTACGTTTCTGCGATAAAAAAAAAAGAATTTTAATCAATTCAAAATCCAATATATATTTTGATTAATTTACTTATTAAATCTAGAAGCTCTGTCTTCCGTATCAGCCCATGTGAATAGCTTAAATGCATAATTTTCTAAATGTGCTTGCGCTACAACGTCGTTTGTGATAGCTTCATTCGATGAAAAATCTTTTTTTTGCTAATAAACGATAAAAAAAAGTAAATGTCGCGCAGAACATAAGAACCCTAATATGGCAGCCACAAACCTTTTCTAACCAATCCATCAGTGTTGTCAATAATAATACACTTTCTTTCGACTTTTTATCAATTTTTAGTCCACACTGAAGGGCGTATAATCGACCTAAAACAAGTACTCAATAATAATTTCGCTAGAAGATTTTTTTTAATTATGTATCATACTCCAATAAGCAACGATTGGGTCACGCTGTTCGTGTTCGGTCGCGGTTTTTAAATAATGCTGAATAGGTTTTAGAACAGGAGGAACGGGTGGTAGAGTGAGCGCCATATTCACGAATACCTACGTGGCGACACCTGGTGACAATTTTAACAATTAACTCCAAAATACGATCCGTTTTGTAGAGTAGTGCATGTCTAAATAACTAATAAACACTCAAGGTAACCATTATAGAGTTATTATTCAACTTAATTTATCTACATCCATTTTTGTTTTCTGACACTCAATACACACCCTAACTACAACTATTATATTTTCAGTATTATTTAATTAAACAGGAGCTTGAAGTAAATTGCTGTACAGCTTCACTTTGCTGGCTAGAGACATGTCAACGTATTTATCACCAATACTGATGACCAAACCGCCAATAAGACTGGGATCAACCTTAAATATCATCAGAATAATCAATAAGAGACCATTAGTAAAAGTAAAACAAACTGCATACTTTGGTAGTAATTTTCAGGGTTTCGCCTTTCTTCAAAAATCCTTGCAAAGCAGCATTCAATTCGTTTCTTGTAGCTTCATCCATCGGCTGCAACAAGCCAATGTCAATGTTTAAAAACTCGTTTCAAAGTCTATTAAAGGTCAAATGTTTAAGAGGTGAAATATTTTCATGCTATTTATGAAACATAAAAATTTGGATAGACTCTTAGTTAATTTAGCATCGTACTTTTATCCTGAATCATACAAAATGATCCAAGTGGTTTTACAGATGCCTAACAGGGAATAAAAGATTACCTTCGCACTAATAACTTCACAATCAACTTCACCTCTGTGGGCACTCATGATTCTAGAGAACGAGTTGATAATTGCATTCAATTTATTTAGACGTCCATTTTCAGTCACCACGTCTACAAATCAATTTATATGAATACGGAACAACATGTTAAATGTGTTTTAATTACCACAAAAATTCTCTGTTATTTTCGAAGCGTTTTGTTTCTTCAAAGCCATTCGTAAACCCTCTGCAATTTAAAACGTTTCACCACGAAGTTATATAATTTTATTTGATAAAATTGTGCAAACCTTTTTTAGCTTGCTTTTTCAAAACTGGATTCAAGATGTAATCTGAGAATTTCTTATCTACATTCATCAAAGTCTGAAAAGTCACGTTACGATACATTAAATTCCGTTCAGAAATTCATGATTTACTACCTCAAAATAATTGAAATTTAATCATACCTGTAAGCCTTTCAATTCTTTTTCAACGGAGTCCAGTTTCTTTTCTTTATGGGCAGCTGAGTATAATGCGGTTGCATAGCGACCTTCAGTACCAAACAAAGCCAAGGGAGCCTAATATGATACCTCTTTTTAAAACTTACAGGTCAAAATATTTTAAGCCTATTCTCTTTACCTGGACAAGTTTTCCATTTCCAACCGCTGAAGTGCTGAATCGCCTTCCCTGTAATTTTCAAAACAAATCAGAGTTACTTTATAATAATTTTAAGTTGCGCATAATTAAATAAAGCAACGAAATATATAATTAAATAAAGACATACCAACTGCAAGAAAAGCTGAGAAGACGCCATTTTAAAAACGTAGCCTCACACCACTCTTCTGAGTCGAACACGACCGCTAGAGTGCGCTGCATGTTGGACTAATATATTTTTTGTTGTTAAAATGTCGAGTTATGAATTGCTAGTGATTCTAAAAGTTATGACTAAGGTAATGCGGCCTTTCCGTTGTTTCTTATATTTCTAGTCTAAGCTGCTTTAAATTTCAGCCTGAACTAACAACTGCTTTAAAGAGAACAGCAGAAACTCTATGGTCAAACGGCAGCGTCCTACGACAAATAGAAAATCTAGGCACAAGAACTTTACCGTACAGAATGAGAGCACACGGAAAAAACTATACTAAGGGAAGGTATACTAATCACTTGTATATCCCTTGTTGTGGTGTCATTACCATAATTTTTTTTCAGTTATTTTCTGTATCAGTTTGAAGCTGCGCCTGCATCGATACCTCATTTCAAGGAATATTATGAACGTGATGTTGATATCATACGACCGATGATAACGAGAAGAGATGCATTTACACCTGTTGATTGTACTATACAAGAAGAGACTCAATCTCCAGCTTATCGTAAAGACGTTGCTAAGCTCTTACAAGAAGGAGCGAAAAATAAGAAACAGCTGTTCAAACCATACGTTTTAGAAATAGATACAAAATCATTTTAAAATGAAAACACTAGTCATAAATAAAAATGTAATTCATACGAAATTTATTGTCAGATTTCTACAACAATTTTATAAAATACATTAACCCTTTAAATATAGAAATGATTTTAATTTCCTCGAACGATATATAAGTACTCTATTAGTTATAATTTTAAACTTCGAAACCAGCAAGTAAAAATTTCCATTTAGAAAATAATTCGTAACAAAGTTATTATTTTATATTTTGATTTTACATGTGTCTTGTGTTGCCAAAGTTAATCCCGCTTTGAGTGGCTCCCTTGTTGCTTCCGTACTGCAAATTGATGACGCCTTCACTTGCACGCAATTGCTCCTCAGAAAAGTTGCGTACGTTTTTATCGGCTTCTTTAGGTCCAATGGTTGGTTTACCAAAATTGGAACCCTAAAAGATTACGTGATATAAAAAATGATTTCATTTCACACACCGTAACAACCTTTCTTCCCAATGACTGCAAACAGATAACAACTGCATTCAAGTTCTGCTTTTCCCACAAATCGACGGTCTGGAAGGTTTCTTGAGATGGAACTCCTAGGGCAATGGCCGCTTCTAAGAAAGCATTGATGTTCTCCATGCACTTAAAAGCCATGCTGCTTGTTTGGATTTTTTTAACCGAGTTCGGTTTCAGTACATTAACTAACCTAAAAAATACAATAAACATAACCTGTTAGCAAAACAAGGGCAAATTATATTTCGACCGTGTTGAATAATTTAGGTTAATTGCAACATCAATATCATAATTTAAAAGGCACGAGACCATAAACATTTTTTTTTTGTTCAAAGATACTCTCTAAACAGGTCATTAGAGTAGACTAAGTCCACTTTCGGCAATTTTTCAGTTAGAATCTTATCATTCCTAAATAGAACGATAAATTCTTATCTTTGGCAAACTCTTACTTGCATAGCAACTGTCCATCCTTAAGTGTTTCGTAAAAGTTGTCTGGGTCTCCTGATGTGTTGATGGGTTCCTCAGTAACAGCTTTGATCCATTCCAACGCTTCAGTAGCATGGTCAGCATTGTATTTCGCCAAAACCTACAAACATAAATAAAAACTTATTCAAATCATACCGTAGCTTGAATCGAAGGAAACGTTATCGTACGTAAAACCGTGAACATGTCAAATAAAAATGTAGATTAGAAACCGCATCTTAAAATGTAGTCAAACCAGTTACAATGATCTTCAGACAACCTTCAACTGTAGCTTCCCCATAAAAATTCCACCTGTTTCAAAGTTTTAAATAATTTAAATAAACTGTCTGGCAAATTTTTGAACTCATTAACCTTTAAGGAAACACTCATCTTATTAATATAAACTGTTTACGTTCTTAAGTCACTGATACAAAATCGTTTCTTCCCAGCTAAAAGAAACTTCAGATAAGTTACTTTAAACAAATATAAAAAAAAGGCTAAAAAAAATTCCACGCCCCCTTTCCTGTGAAAATGTATTAACAGGAAATCTACTTGTGGTAGAAGTGATGTATGAAGTTACTTGCTATTAGGTCACGGCTTTGGAATGTTGATCATTTGCACTTTAAATTTATATGATGTCACAAATGACAGTTGCAGTTGGTCCCAAGTTCAGTATTTTAAGTGATAACTTTTATTTTATTTTGGTATTTTATGGTAGATGACGTGTTTGATTTGTCAAATCTTTTAAAAAATCATACAATAAATTCATTATCCTTAAAATTATTTTTTTTAACATAATGTTTATTTTAAGTGCATTATTTAGTCGCGAAAGTTCTCTAGTGGCTAACTCACCCCAGAGAATAATGCACTAGGTGACCCTTTCCCCTTCATCCTACATTAAATTGGCATTAAAAGGGTTATCTGATGCCCTGGTTCACTTTTATGATTTCGTGCACAGGAAAAAATATTCTCCTATTGAAAACTTCAGATCATATCTCCAAATAAGGATTTGAATGCCACTTTTAAAAAAAATAACATCTTTTTTCTCCAGTTATGAAAATTGATTACATCAAAGTGACCACACCCTACAGCAACTGCCGGCATTCAGCTGCTCTTTCGTAAAATACTCCTTAAAATTTTATAAAACGGAAATTTAGCAGGAAGAGTTCAAATTAAATGCCTTATTTCCTTTCGAATAAAATGCTCAAAAATGCAAATACAAATTTCGATACTATTACTTTGAATGTCATGCTACATACAAAACGCAGAAATGTGGCGTAAATAATTCTTAACATTTTAACAGATATAACAAACAATTTGCCATTTTGATAATGGGGTAACCGTCATTTACTGAAAAAAAGCGACTGCGATTATAATAGTTAAAACTATCATAATTTTCTACAAAATTAAAAACAATACACTGAAAAAGTGTGTTTCCCTTAGTAATACTCAGGTTTTAGTTTCTTTTACAAAATTATAAATAAAAATAAGGTGAATAGGGTTGTGCAGATGTTATTCAAATAGCAACCACCTGCAAAACTTTTACAGGTGCCCGCATTAGAGTATTTACCTTTTGGTGTGCCTCAGCAGCTAAACCCGACTTAGTAGCTCTATTAGCCATGACAAAAGGTTAAATATCCTTAATGTCTCAATACCAAGATGCGTGTCCTTCAGCCGTTGCCCGGTAAATGCAGCAAAAATCTGACCAGTCTTCAGATAGTGTCTCCTAGAATTGAAACTCCGCCTACATTACATCATTGGAAAGTGATTGGCACGTTTATGAACTGTTTTCCAGTGACGTCATCACAAGAATTTTTTCGAGTGTGTTCTTCATGGTGTTTACCTCCGGGAAGTAATTAGTATTTCACACTTTTGTTTAATTAGCGTTTCATGTATTACGGAATAAACTTAAGGCATAATAATTACGTACAACACGATTAAATACAGTAAAAAAATTTGTTAACAAGGGAACTAAGAAAACGTTAATTTCGCTTTTAAAAATTCAATTCAATTCAAAACCACCGACTTGACAGAATAAACTAGAAACCCACATAAATAAAGTGATGGCCTTTTCCAGCAAGTTTTTTTTTTCTTTTAAATCTGACATCATTTCATGAATCGAATTTATTACTATCCTTATTTGGCAACGATATTCATTTACTTAAAGATTGTAAAAAAATAAAATCAATTTATAAATTTTTTTAAAATCTTATGAACGTTAAGCACTTTGTCACCAATAAAAATGTCAAAATCACGACAAAAAAAACTGAATCTACCTAATTAGGATAACCAACCGCTTTTGCCATTTATGGTAAATAGGCGGAAACTGACCTCATTAAATGCTGGAAAAAAACCTAAGAAAAAAAGTTTAAGTAGAAAAATCTTAAAAAGGAAAGGCCACTAATGCGTTTAAAATTTTTAAAGCTGAGACGTCCATAAATATTTGTAATAATTTTTAATTTGATTTAAATATGCGTAATACCAAGACATTTACTATACAAAAATATAAAAATTGAAAAGACGTAAAAAAGAAAAGCTTGCCAAATTTTCCTCAATATAAATTTGTATCAAAGCTTTGATTATAATTATCACAATTCGTTATATTAATTACCTAAAAATTATTTTCGCAAAGAAGCAGGTAAAAGTGACTCATCCACAGATAAATTTACCTGCTGGACATCGTCTACTGACATTTGACGAATTTTTAAAACTGATATAGTACCGTCTGATAGAAATTCCAGAACCATTAGACCCAAAAAATTAGCCAGTGTCGCTTTACAATTTGCTAATCCCTGCGGAAAAAAAAGGTTCGTTATCAATGTTAAAACATACAAGCTGGAAAACTTACTGTGTCAAATAATCGACGGCTATGTACATCGTTTTTTGCTTTTCGCTTTAAATCACGTATTTGAGTCGCCGGAAATCCAATTAACGTCTCCAAGAGCTGCATGCATTATGTTTTTTTTTTTCAAAATTAAAGCAAAAATATATATTCGAGAACAAACCTTATTATCCAAACTGACATCTGCTGACGAGGACCCATCATTAATAAGCGCATGAAGACTCCATTTCGTTTCACCATTGTGATCAAGTGTTTTAGTTAAAGTCATAAAAAAAGCTTTGACGGTATAAAACCTTTTCCTCTTGTACTCAGGCGTTGCAAATATATTTTGAAGATAGGTATACGGCATTGGCAGTTGATAATTATACGCTTTCTTCTCTTGTACTGTTGGATCGAGAGACTTCATTACCGCTAAGTCTGACCTAATCGTAGTTTTCTTTTCACTGCATTGCGTTTTGGTCGGTGGCTCGGGAGAAAGTTGTTCAATCGTGTTCAATTCGTCCAAATCAAAATCGTCATCAAACTCATCATTCCACAGATCGGGAGACTTCATTATCGCTAAGTCGGACCTAACCGTAGTTTTCTTTTCACTGCGTTGTTTTTTGGTCGGTGGCTCAGGTGAAAGTTGTTGAATCGTGTTCAATTCGTCCATACCAAAATCGTCATCAAACTCATCATTCCATAGATCACTCATAAAATTATTTTTAGGCTCCAGATTTGACAAAGAGTCACTTTTTCTCTTTTCCTTCGTTACACAATTATTTTGTTTTGCTTTACTGGGCATTAGAGGCACGGTCGAACGCCTTGCTACAGTTTGTTCAATTGCACTACTTATTCTTGAATTAGATGCACGTGAATTGGAGAACGAAGTTGCTGAACCTGAATTCGATCCTGCATTAGATGTTGTAAAATTTGTGTACGAAGGCGCTACATTTGGTCTTGAATTAATATTTGTTCCTGACGTGTTATCAGAATTCGAATAAGATGAAGATAAATTAACCTGTTCTTGATTCATAGTCGCAGCATTTTCTAATCTATCTATCTCTGCCAAATCATCTAAATCGAAGTCTGAAAACCAAATATTCTAAAAACCTTTTATACAACTTATGCATCTTATAAATTTATACCGTCATCGCAATCAAAATCATTCGTTAATTCGTTATTTATATTGGTTTCACCATTCGATGAAATTCTTTGAGTTTCTGTAGTCGATTGATCGCAAAACTTTAAAATAAGTTCTTCATTACCCCTAAAATGAAACAAAATTAGCTAAAATAAACCAAAAATATCAAAATCTTACAATGCTCTAGCTAAAACTTTGCCAACAGAATTCTTTTCTGCGAGGGTTTGAACTCCACCACCAAGAATCGTTGCGTTTTCTTTAGTCAAAAGAAAAACTCCTAGTCTACACGTAAAAGCTCCATTTAAACATATTTTTGTCCCAGGCATAATTGATGTGCTCCACTGGGGAATAGGTCCGTACTCCATTCCAAAAACAGTTTCAATGCCGTCAGTTAAACAGAATTTAAGTACCCGAGACGATTTTTCTTGCTTCTATATTTAAAATTGTTTTATAGTTATAGCATGAACTTCTAACCCTAGACCTATATCAATACAAAGATGTTTTGTAAAGATATAGGTCTATTTTCTAACTTCATATTTATTACAGGCTGTTGATTTCGTTTGTCAGCCGTTGCGTTAAGATTACTGTCGTCTTGATTTGAAATTTTCATCAGTTGGGAATAACACGGTTGACTGATATCTCGAACTTCGTCAATCTTAATATAGCATTAAATTGTCTCAGAATTTAACATTTACTAGTTTAAAATGGGATCGCTAATAACTACCTGCAGTAGAAGCTTTCCTGACACTACTTGTTTGTGTGCTGACTGTAAATTTTTGGGTAAACACGCATTCGGATGTTCACGCAAGTCGGTGGATAACCATTTCTCCCACACGACGTCTTGCATTTTGCTGGCAGACAAATTTCTGAACTGAAACAAATTATTCAACACTATTCATACAAATATTCAACGACATTTAAACAGATCACATGTTACACTTTAGTCTTATTGTTTATACCGTGTCTCGTTGTCGTATTTCTTCAACTGTTTTTCGAACCCAAACTGTTGTAACATTTACGTTGTAATTGCGTTTCATCCATGACATAAAATTATTAACATCGTACTCCATTAGTAAAAATATTATTAGGTTTAGCCTACATTATTTTGATGAGAAGAGGAAGAAGACTCGCTCGTTATACGGCCCATTTTAAAACCATAGCATATCAAACTTGTGCTGCTCTCTGGTGGCAGTTGGTAACAAAATCGTGGTGCTTCGTTTGTATTTGAATTTTAATGCAATATCTTAAAAAAACAACTGCTTAAATAAACTTTTATCAATTCTATTTCCATTACTTAGGCTTTTATTTAATCATTTAAGGGAAACAGTTTCGAACCTGTAAAATTGATACAAATGAAGTTGTGCAGTACAGAAAGGAGAAAAACTTAAAATTAGTAAACGCAAAGCCAAATTGCCGTCTAGTCAAGGAAATTGTAAACGGGATTGGGGCAAGGGAATGGCTTGTGCTAAGTCAAGAAAAACTTGCACGATCGTCCCGCAGAACCACTTAGGGCCAATTCCAAATGTGTACGTTGGAACTACTTGGAAGTTTCGAATACAGTTATTGGAAAGTGGAGTGCACAGGTCACTCGTTGGAAATTCGTAGCCTCTCTTCTCTTTCTGCAATTAAAACCTTTCACCATAAGGTTTTTTGTTTGCTTTTTCAAAACAGGTTCAAGACGTAATCAATTCAGCGAATTTCTTTTCTGGCTTCATAATAGTCTGAAAAATCAAGTTACGACACATTAAATTCCGTTCGAAAATTCTTGATTTACTACCTCGAAATAAGCTAAATTTAATCACACTTGAAAACCTTTCCATTCTTTCTCAGGGGCGTCCAATTTATGGGGAGCTGTGGCGCATAGCGTGCGTAGCGACCTTATCAGTTCCAAACACAGTCAAGGGAGCCTAATGTAATTCCTCTTTTTTAAAACTTGCTTAAAATATTTTTCAAAATATATTCTCTTTACCTGGACACAATCTGCTGTAACATCTTCATTGTAATTGCGTTTCATCCATGCAAAAAATTATTTACAAGGGACTATAATAGATCTATAAGCTTTAAAAGCTACAAGTTTATGACCCATACACCTATGATTTTCAGAGTTTACAGGTCTTTGTCCCTTTACATAGATGCCAAAAGAAGAATCGTCTGGATCATGGTTCGAAAATCATTCCTTCGCACTAATAACTTCACAATGAATTTCACCTCGTAGGCACTCGTCCATTTTCAGTCACCACATCTGCAAATCAATTTATGTAAGTAGGGAAAAACACATTAAAAAAGTTTTAATTACCACAAAAAGTCTCGTTGAGTTTCGAAGCGTTTGTTTCTTTAAAATCATTCGTAGCCTCTCTTCTCTTTCTGCAATTAAAACCTTTCACCATAAGATTTTTTTGTTTGCTTTTTCAAAACCGGGTTCAAGACGTAATCAATTCAGCGAATTTCTTTTCTGGCTTCATAATAGTCTGAAAAATCAAGTTATGACACATTAAATTCCGTTCGGAAATTCTTGATTTACTACCTCGAAATAAGCTAAATTTAATCACACTTGAAAACCTTTCAATTCTTTCTCAGCGGCGTCCAATTTATGGGGAGCTGTAGCCCATAGCGTGCGTAGCGACCTTATCAGTTCCAAACACAGTCAAGGGAGCCTAATGTAATTCCTCTTTTTTAAAACTTGCTTAAAATATTTTTCAAAATATATTCTCTTTACCTGGACACAATCTGCTGTAACATCTTCATTGTAATTGCGTTTCATCCATGCAAAAAATTATTTACAAGGGACTATAATAGATCTATAAGCTTTAAAAGCTACAAGTGTATGACCCATACACCTATGATTTTCAGAGTTTACAGGTCTTTGTTCCTTTACATAGATGCCAAAAGAAGAATCGTCTGGATCATGGTTCGAAAATCATATGAATGAAATTTAATTTAACATAATTAATTTACCGAAGTTCGTTCAACGTACACATTTGGAATGGGCCCTAAGTGGTTCTGCTGGACGATCGTGCAAGTTTTCCTTGACCCAGCGCAAGCCATTCCCTAAAAATCAAAATTGTGAGAAGATACAATTTTTTTTTCTTTCTTAACTTACTTGGCCCCAATCCCGTTTACAATTTCCTTGACTAGAAGGCATTTTGGCTTTGCGTCTACTAATTTTCAGCTTTTCTCCTCTCTGTACTGCACAACTTCATTTGTATCAATTTTACAGGTTCGAAGCTCTAAATAATACCACTCATATTTGCAGCGTAGACCAACAGATACATCCACAGCCCAAGTACAGATGCTTCTCTCAACCTTGTCCACAGCCGACGACTGTTCAACATTAGACTAGCGACAGACCTCGACTACAACCGTATGATTTTAATACGATGGATTTCATTCCCGGATGAGTTTTGTCAATGAAACCATACTCAGAGAAACAGTACGGGATCAAAATGATCCGATAGCAAAAACGTATGGACACGGAATCCGTTTTTACGCTATACATGACGGGTTTTATTTTTAAATCGTCAGTATTTTAGCGCCATTTTAAAATCAAATGAAACTTGTGCTGCTCTCTGGTGGCTGTGGTGCTTCTTTTGTGTTTGGATTTTAGTGGATAATCTTAGCGTAAATAAATTTTGATCACTTGTATTTCGGTCAGATTTGCTTTATATTTGTCCTTTAAAACATAAGAAGAAACAAAAAAATATTTAAAGATCGGTCTGTTCGTGAACCGTGGTCGTATCGGGAGTATATCTTAATACCAAGTACCTGCTTTTATAGCCTATAGCCCAAGCCATGGAACCATCTGAAAGTGAAAATAAATCTTTGAAAACTCAACGAAAACGAAGAAAACGTTTATACTGTACAATTAGAGGACAGGTATATGTAATATTAAAAGCCAATATTTGAAATGGTGTGATGATGGGTCTGTACGTTTTGTATTTTTAGATGGAGTTTTATTTTAGTGATTCTAATTTATCCAAGGATCGGTTCTTATCTCAAGTGATTTCGAAGAATAACGACGGCTGTAAATATTTCGACAATTTGAAAAAAAAAAAATTTTTTTTTTAATTACAGAATTTTTTTCTAGACGTCGATATTGATGTTTTTCTCCGCTTCAATAAAATTAGAAACCTAATTAACGATAAGAATGATATAGTAAACGCCCTTTCCTCATCTGATAAATTAGAGGTATCTTAATTTTAAATGGGATTAAAAAGTAAAGGTAATATTGTTTTTATCACCAGGTCAGCACTGATAAAACTAAGATTCGGCGTAAAACTCCAATTAAAAAACTTGAAAATGTTGATGACTGTACAATTTATGTAGTAAGCACAGCTTATTAAACACGACGATTCTTGGCTAATTTTTAATGTTTCAACTACAATAGGAAAATTTTTCCGACAAAGCAGACATGGATTGGTTAAAAAATTATTTTAGTTCCTTTGGAGAGGTTACTTACGTAAGCTTACCTAAATTTAAATCAAATGGCCAACCAAAAGGATTTGCTTTTGTGGAGTTTTCCACGCCAGATGCAGCCAAACGGGCATGCGAAGTAAATATCAATGGTAATCTATTTATTATAAGCGTGTAACGATACATCTATGCTTCCAGCATTTTTCTATTTCGAAAAGTGACACTGATAGTAACGTATTTGTCGAACCTACACTTGAACCACCAACTAAGAAAAGAAAACTTGACACCAAAGAGAATCAAGCTACTGAAACCAGGACACCTGATATTGTACAGAAAACAGAAATTAAAAAGGAAGAAAAAACTGCTCCTGAAGAAGTACATTTTAAATTTGCATTTTTATATGTAAATGCTAATTAATTTTCAGGTACAGGCACCAGCAAAACAAGGGGATGATAGTACACGAGAGAAAAAAAAGAAAAAGAGAAAACGACGAAAGAAAGCAAAAAATGATCAAAAGAATTCAACAAACTTGTATGTTGTTTCAAAGTAAGTATTTACATTTATGTGTATTCAAACAGAGAAATGACGTGTTTTAACATCGCAGATCTGAATGGAAACGAATGAGGAACAAATATCTCTCGCTTCAAAAAACCAACATGGCGCAGTTGAAAAAATCTCTGGGATTGCTTAAAAAAAATAGGGAAATATCAGAGACCGATAATGTTAAAGAAGAAAAACCAAGTACAGACTTTACGCCTGGAGTTATAGTAAAGTTGACATTATCAAAACAAATTTCAAATATTAAAGAATTCAAAGTATAGCTATTCAATTTAAGTTACAAATTACATTAACAAAAATAGAAATCTGTATACTCAGGAACTCGTGAAAACTGTTGTCGATGTAGCTTATATTGACTGGGATTATAAAGCAGACAGTATGTACATTAGAAACCACTGTGCAGAGGATGGGGCAAAATTGTTAAAATCTAATGTTGTGTTGGCTCATGGTTCAGCAAGTATCTTAGAAGGTATACTCTAAATTTGTACTGTTTTCATGCAATGTAATTAATTTTTGTACATCAGGAGATGATGAAGTTAGTTATTGGAAAAAAATTGAAGCAGATAGACAGACAAAGCACAACACTAAACCTGTAAGGCCGAAGATTCGGGGTAGAGAAAAGGTTTGTTTCGCACGGAGATGAAGTGCAAATTATACATTACGTTTGAAAATGAAGTGGCATTTGTACCTTGTTGGTCGGTTTACTTAATTACATTCTTATTTTGCAGATTATTTCTCAAGCAGAAATGTTATTGAATGCACCAAAGCATATTCACTTTGACGACTGACCTACCGGGATAGAATTCTAATTCTTAATCAAATCCACATTGTGACCTCCTCACCCCTACTGTAATTTGAACGAATCTAATCTAATAAAATTGAAATTTTTTAGTACATGTGCCTTTTTTTGATTAGTTGTAATTGTTTGGATAATCTGATTACAATACAGATGGTTTATTTGTGCAATTTTAATAATTGTTTTTATCGTTTTTGAGTTTTGCACTTATGTTTTCAGTGTGAAGTAATTGACTTTTTTCATTGAATTTTAATCCAGATTGTATCTCCTACGCTGTAAACTAGGAAAAGTCTTTTAAAAAGTTCAAAATTTAACATTTTTGTTATCACTGTCTTGATCTAATTTCAATTATATTCCGCAATACTTCCTCAAAATGAAATAATTTTAAAAGGAAGAGTTGACGAATAAAGTTCTGCAATCAAATATTTTTAAAATTCTTGATGATGCATTAGTGTAGGCTGATACTGATAAAACTATTGTACAATAACTTAATTGTTTAGCAGCTGTTTACTTAAAATTTTCTTTTGTTTTTGCAGCCGATAAACAATGTTAGATTTCTATAATACCACTTGTAAGCATTTTTTCTGCCATTTGTTTGCTAGCTCTACGTCTTTACGGTAAGTCACCATACGCTCCTTCATATTACCTGTTCATATTACCTGTTAAGTTAAAAGCTTGAGCTGGTGTTGCGTTTTCAAATTAATAGGTACTATCAAAATACAAAATGATCCGGGCTTTTTTCATCCTCTTTTTGGCCGTGTCTGCACTGGCAAATGCCATCCCACAAGAAAGAGAAGAGAATCCCATGATGAGCCTGGCTGAAAATATGGTAAAAAAGATGGCAGGTAAAACAGCACAAAGCATAGCTGAAGGAATGGTCGATCAAGCAGCCAATCTATTCCATATGGCTGGGTCAGCAGGAGGCTCTCTTCAAGGCATGTTGAAAGGTCCAGCAAAACCTGTCGAACACGACGAGCAAAAACAAGGATACAATAAGTTTCGTCGGTCTTCTGATCCATTAATCGATGCCCTCTTAAAAAAAAGAATTGATAGTACCATTAAAGAGTTGGATGAAGTACTAACACCCGCAAGAATAGCTCGCGATGAAGGCTCTCATGACAATTCGGCTGCAATCTCCTCTGTTCTGAAAACCATATTTACTCTCCTGAAGAATGTACCTGGTTTCGCACCAATTTTGGACATGATTCGTCCTATCCTTCCCTTACTTGGGGTTTCTCTGTAAAATTCATAATTATCTTGTAATAATAATAATACAGGTACTTGTACCTGTCAGTATTTTAAGTTTTTATGTTTGTTTTTGCACATTTCATAACCACGATTCAAAGAAATTTAAGATTTTAGGTTTTCTGACTTGTAAACATCAAATGATCGAAATTGTCATTGCCACATGAATCGTGCTCATGTAAATTTGTGATTTAATAAATAGTTAATAACACCATTGAAATTTCCTTTTACTGCCAATTTAACTTTCCAATGAATTCTAAAACTGTGGTTTATTCAAATGAAAACCTTTCTTTCTGAATTCAAAGCGTTATCGTGTTGCAACAAGAGGAAGTTTTAGTAAAAGTACCAAACACATTTCAAAATTTCTTCTATTGTTGAAATCAGATAAGTTTGAGCGCGTCAAACTACCAGTTGAAGAGATGTAACTCAGCTTTGTTATACCACATGCTGATGCTTTCGTAGCCAAAACTTGCTCCCACATGACCGGCGTATTGCAAATTTTAAGTTGATTTTCTTAAATAACAGTTATTCTGACGTCAGTGTGAAGGAAAATAGCAATATTAAATGAAATTAAATTGTCATTGATGACTAAGTAATTCCAGTCAATAATTATTTGATGAAATGTTTTGTTTAAGGCTTTAGTTCTTATTTAAAATATAAATCAATCCGAACACTGTCAAAAGACACTGGTTATGTACAAAAATGAACATAATACATGCATACAAAATTTGAAATAGTGGAGCAGGAGTAAATACATTACGAACTTCTCATAAAAAATCGAAACCTGCTCAATATAATAAAACTAAACATCAAAAAAAATTTTCTCTTTGATCCAAACATTGCATACGTAAAAACACGCTTATTGTGCAACTCGTTGTATGCAATTGTTTAAATTATCATTCAGTTAAATTGCTTTTAACTGTTGCACTTTGATAAAAAAAAATCTCAACTTGTTGACAGATTTACTTAATGTTCACCATCTTGTTCAATGTATCGAGACATACAAGTGATAAGATACAGCTCTCCCCTGATTTTTTTTCCACTGAAAAGTTTCTGTAGCAATCGATTTAATAAGTGTGATAAATAAATTTTCCAACTTGCTAATTTCATACTGCTGACGTCTAAATGAAAATAAACCGCATTAGCGATAACCTTTTAGGATATTCCATCTGCGTTTTTACCTCTTGTTGAAAATCATCTGACGTTTTTCCAGGCGCCATAACGATTGTTCTCACTGTAGGTTTCATATTATTTTTGCTACTCTCTAACACACTGGACAAACAACTGCTGCCTTCTACAACAGTTCCATTATCTCCACATTCTCTTTTTCTTCTCAAAGATGAGTATGGATTATACCCCTGAGAATCTGGTAGAGAAGATGTGCTTAAGCCCATTGTTGGAAACGTAGGCTTGCTGTAAGATGGTGCTTCATCTGCACCGCAATACAAATTTAATGTATGTTTTAAAACATTGACAATTAATTTACCATGAGAATTTGGTACTGTTGAATTTGGTATTGTAAAAGAAAACGGTTGTGGAGCGCGTTTAACTTGATTTCTCCACGGTCTTCTTTCGAGAGAATTGGAGAACAAGCCGTAACCACCTATCAAATTAAATAAAAAGTCAAAATATCGAGCGTATACATTTGCTTATTATTAATTGAATGTAACGTAGTTTTTACCCTGACTAGATTTCTGATTATTGTCAGGAAAAGATTTTTTTCTTATCCCTCTTGCCATTGGATGATCTCGATCTTTGTACGTGCTGTAATTACTGTCGGTGCTGTAAGGACTGTACGGATTTTGTTGTGCTTTAAACCTCGGTCTTTTACCTGCAAGAAAGTTGATTTCACATGCCAAACACATTTCTCTCCAACCAAATGCTTATAGAAAAACGTACTTGAATTGGGATCTGTTATTACTGAACCTTCCACTCGGAGTCCAACATTCTCTGCAGCCCTGGCTATCGCGCTAGCAAAATCTGCTTCTGTGTAAAACGACCCATCTGATGAACTGGCGACACTTGATCGTGCGCTAGTACATGAGCTGTTACTGTTGTCAGTAACACAATTCCAGGGTCCCATTACCGAACCTTCTTGAAGAACGATGAATAATTATCCGTTCATTTTAAGACAAAGAATGTACGATAATAAATAATACCTGAAACACAATCCAAGTCCCCTGCAGCTATGCTGGACTCTGGTGTTGTGAAATTCGTCTGAGCGTAATGATCAATATCACTATATTCCGGCGTAGGTTCTATTTCCCCAGGTTGAAACTCAGAGCCACCTGTACAAATTAAACAACAGCATTCAACACAAGTTCAACATTCTTCATCTAACCATATACCAAATTCCGATCTGAAATATGGTCTGTTAGCTGGTGTTGGTGATTTTCCTGTTGGTTCACTAACAAGACTCGGCAGAGATGACTGAATAGCTCGATCCATCACAGGAAAACTATTAGTGAAGTAACCGCCATTTCCTGGGGTTTGATTCACTGCTAAAATATTAATTAAAATTACCACTCATGTTGAAATATTTAAAAGGCAATAAAAATTACTGGTTTGTTGATACGGATGATTGATTAATCTAACGGGCGGAGTAGGCCCTCTATCCAAGTCATTAGGCCCATTTCCTAACGCTCTAGGAGACATTTGAGGTCGTTTAGCCATGATAGGTGATTGGATGCCTTTGTGAGGCCCATTGGACGACACAGTTGACCTTGATAATGTTTGGGATACTGAAGGCATCTACAGAGAGCAGATAATTACTTTTAGTAGTGTTCACCATTATTAGGCCGTAATAATCGTAAAAGAGCAAAAGAATTAAGAGAGTTTAAGGTTGGTTAGTGTTTTGGTAAGAAATGGATTAGGTGCGTTTAATATCTACGGAATTTTTTCTAAATAGACCAACCTGTGTTTTAAGTACTCTATTGGCAGGTGAGGAGCACCTCTCCTGCATAGATGGTATATCAAAAGGATTGTGTATATTGCTAGGAGGAGGGTGTTCTGGTGGTGGAGGAAGGAGTTCGGCCCAATTTACCATCGCTGGCTTGGAGTTCGATGAAGTCCTCAAAGGCGGTTTGTAGCGTTTCTTGTGCACTATTAAACCGTTTTCATCTATTAATAAAACAAACAAATAGTTGTTGAAAATTGTTCTTAGATAACATTCTTAATCTTATAATCTGAATAAAGCATAAGTCACTGATTACAATAATTGTCTTGTTTGAAATAACTTACCCATTGTGTAACTACCGCTATCACTTGTTGGACTTGCAGCTTCTGATTGTTCTAAATACCCTTCTGAAGCAAAAAAAAATCAAAATGTTACAACACTGCGATGACTAAGCATTCATTTAAAAGTAATTAACCTGCATTAGATCGGTTGTCAGTATGGTTTGTGTCACTACTTAACTCAGTTTTAACACAACTGTCATCAGAACCGCTGGTCCTGCTATCTTTTCCGTGCGGAATTGGCATAAAGCCGTGGTCTGATTCCTTAAACAATAAAACGCAACACATTTTCTCAATTGTAATTCAACACTGCTTCAAATTAAAGTTCACTTACTGGCATATTGAGTCTTTTTTGTACAGAATTGATAAGCGTCGTGGTGGCATACGGTGCAAGAACAGGTGTAGGTTCTTTCTTGTAAAATGTCTTCAAACTGCGTGTATCCACTTCAGCATAATCTGGGGCACTATTCTGGTCGTTATTTGTGCAGTTGAGCAATTTTGTTTCACTCAAATTGAGTTCCTTATCAGTTTCTGGAGCCCAGCCACGCTCTATCCAAACAGTATTGCGAGTTTCGAGACGAGCTCGAGTTAATTCTTCAGCTATCAAAGAGGTGCTCAAAGCTTTCTTTTTGACTGCACGTCTCCGTAAGAATAGCATTATACAAAATACACCCAGCACTAAGAAGATAAGTCCACCAATCATCACAATAAACCACGGTTGCCTAGCAATATCCTGAAGGGTTTGAGTTAGCGATCCATCCGAATGTTCTGTCATTTGAAGCAAAGTAGGATCTGATAAATATAGCATTTTTTACATTTCTTTACAATTTGGGCGGGCCATATTGATTCGTAGTACACGTAAGATAACTAACTTTCCTTTCACTAGGTTCCACTAACAATATAAAAACAATAGTAATAAATGAAAATTTACCCATTCGAAGTACAATTGGCGGGCTGTATGGTCCTAATCCAACTCTGGTGAAGGCCACTGTCCTGACAGTGTAAATTGCACCAATCGTTAAATTAAATAGGCTAATTGAAGTAGTAGTAGCATTTGTAGATAAATTCGAGTGCAAAGAAGACCCATTTCCTTTGATATGAATCTACAATAAAAATTATTGATAAACTACTGTAAAAGCACACACTCGTGAATAAAAAATTACCTGATATCCAAGAAGAATTCCGTTCCGATGTTGAGGTGGTGGAGGCGACCATCGAATTACGGCACTTGTAATATTGAGAATTCTTATCTGAATATTATCAGGTGGGGCAGAAGGAACTAAAAGGTAAATGAAAAACGGTCAATAATTCTCCCAATAATATACAACTATTCTTATTAATTACCATCCTCTAAAGTCTGTTCGTTTTTGGAGTTACTGGGCATTCCTTCTACGGTCTTATAAAAGGGTACCAAGAAAAATTCGTATTTCGTGAACTTGCGCAAGTTTGTTACAACATAAGACGATGCCCCTGCATTAAGTACAGTGACCATATTATACTTTTGAGAACCGCCACTCATATCACGAAAGCGTATGTAAAAGCCTTCCACATAATTTTCTGCGGATTTGATCTACAACGACAGAAATCAATTAAATATCTAACTTAAAACGAATAATTTAGGTGACCGTACATTCCATAAAAGTCGAATGGCAGTAGAACTGATTGCTTTAACATCTCTCAAGTCTACCACACTGTTTCCAAGCCTAATTCTGGCTTCATCCAAATCATAATCAGGTACGGATCGATGAAGACCTAATACTTTAAATGTGATCAAATTTCTTTATATAGTCTGAGAATCTGTTGTCTGTTACCTAATGTTCGGTAAACATCCGAAACGGGGCTTGGTTCACCCAAACCATGAGAATTTTCTGCTCTTACTAAAAAGACGTAATTGGTATCTGGTCGCAAGTTCTGTACGAGGTACGTATCCCCTGGTATCCTATGTGCGACAACTACCCATCCTGATTGCAAATCGCTGCTGAAAGACTCCACTGAAAAAAAGAGGGATAAGTTTGGAAATTTGTCTTTAGAACAGTAGATTAAAATCTATTATTACCTGTATAACCTATAAGACCAACCATTTTTGGTATTCGTTTCCAGGACAAAACTAACGATGTCTCAGTAATATTGCTGGCAATGGGTTTAACTGGTGGCCCAGGAAATAAGGATAAATCAGATGTTCGATGAAAAATGATGTTCGGATTGGTCGGTGCTGTTATCAATAACCAATTAATAAAAAGAATAAAATTAACAATTCCTGTATTGTATTACATTCTACAGATAAAGATGCACTCCATGATGTTTCACCACTTTCGCTAGAAGCAGTACACGTGTACAGCCCAGAATCAGAAATTTGCAAATCTGGAGTAATGACAAATTAGAATTTTTTTTTTTTCAAAATTAAGAGCATTTTAATACCATCAATTTGCAGAGTCCCTGAATCCAACACAGTAATACGTGGATCATTGCCATTAATCGGTACCCCGTTCATCGACCAACTTATGACTGGTGTTGGATTACCTGAAGACTGACACGGCAACATGGCCGCAGTCTTCACAGGTAAAGTTTGATTAGCAGGGCCGACTCTTATTATTGGAGGTGGCACATCAGCCATGGCAGTAACTTCTAAGTAAGCTTTGGCCATAGAGCTCCCCGCAACGCTTAAAGCAGAGCAAACATAATAGCCTTCGTCTTCACGTCGAACACCGGAGATTTTCAGTTCTCCTTCAGCCGTCACGGAAAATCTTCCATGAGGTTGGCCTGGAAACATAAGCACCTGATTGCCCTCCTTCGTCCAGAAAACAGACGGTGGAGGGTTTCCAGTCGTCACACACTCGAATGAAGCGATGCCATTTAAGCCTATTCGCTGATCTCTAGGAGACACAAGGAATGTTGGACGGGCTGTGAATAAAAATGTAGAGTTTGATCATCAATTACTGGACTTTGTCATGCCAACAATCATTTCAGATTGAATTACATCTATCTCTTATATTATTTTTAAAAAATATCACTAGGGTTACTAAATTTAATTAATTGCTTTTTCCTAGGATGTAAATTTTTTTTTCCTTATTCATCTTTTAACAGACTAATTGATTTAATTATCCGGTAATATTTTTAGCAGACTAGGATAAAATTCACTTTAATTTCCCATGAAATAAAGTGGTTTTTCTACATGACTTAGTCGGGAAAATCAATAAATTAAAATTGCAAAACCTCAAAGTTGGTCACAGCAAATCAATGTTTTGTTAATTAGCAAATTAATAATCTGTTGGAAATTGGTTTCAAGTTAACATGACCATGATTTACGAATTTCTTGCACCTGGTGCACAAGGCCAATAGAATGAATGAAAATTAGAAAGACCCGATCAATACAATTTCATTTGATTTCATTAAATGGAGTCTGTTAGAGAATGAGGTTCAATCTGGTCGCACGCGCGTTCAGTTTTCTAGAAAGCACAAATAAAACCACATTAAATACTTACAATGAACTGTAAGTGTTGCTGAAGCAGATACGGTCCCCACTGGGTTTTCTGCCTCACAAATATATAATCCCTCATCGGCTGGAGTCACATGTTCAATTTGCAAGCTTTTGTCATCTTGGATTTGCGCCCTACAAACGAAATAAAACAATGAATCTGATAACTATCTAATTTATTACATGTGTAACAGAATTAGAACAAACCTTCCAATGGGCATTTTGCCATCTTGTCTTCTCCAAATGATATTAGGAGCTGGATCACCACCCACTTTACATTCGAATAAAACATTCTCGTTCGCTATTGATGTAATATCTTCAGGCGGTTTGATAAGATATGGTTTCACTAAAATTAACAAAAATCCAAAGTTGAATGACAAAATAGACTATTTATAAGTATTTTTTTTTTTTTTATTACCGTGGACGGAGAGGACAGCAGGCACGCTCTCTCTTGTGCCAACCATATTTTCCGCCACACAGAAATATCGTCCACTGTCCACTTGGCGAACATCGCTGATAGCAAGATTTCCGTTGTCGTCTAGCCGAATTCGGTTGTTTGGAAGAGTGAGAAACTCGTTGTTTTTCTTCCATTTGACAGTTGGTTCTGGATGTCCCCGAGGTGGAATACACTCCAGAACAGCTGTATCACCAACAGCTACGTGCAAATTCTTCGGTGACAATCTAAAATCGTCACGTAGAACTGAGAAGAAAAAACATTAAAAAAATAAATAAAAGAATAACATGAAACTTAAGGATATTTTAAGCACTTTCACCCACAGCTTGTAAAAATAATATAAAAAACAAACACCTCTGACGTTTTGAAATCACAGTGCAACTATACAAAAAAAAAAAAACCTTATTATCACTAGTCATTCATTAAATAATGACATAAATTCATTTTGAAAAATAGATCTCATTAAGTATCGACGAACTAGTCAACCATCTATTTCACATCACCAGACAATTTATTAATGTAACAAGATTAACTGCCTACCCTCAAATTATTGATGATCAGTGTTTCGCCCTGCTAGTCGATACCAGCCAACTTTTCACGGATGTTGGATAAGTGAATTTAATTCATTTAGTACACATGATGGTACTCAGTTGAAGCGCTCAGAAGTGCATGGAAACCCTTTGAACATTATGACTCACTACTATACTCTCTCTCTTCTCCCTTGTTATTCTTTTCTGGTTCGCGTATCACGAAATTATACTTGTACAAATATCCTCAAACTAAACAAAATAAAAAGTGCTTCATAAATAAATGGATCGTTTTAATTTGAAATTTTATATCGATCGAAATCGAGAGAACACAAAACCTATTGAATGACCTATTTCATAAATAGTTTTCAGTTTCAGGAAACTCGATGCCTGTTCAATCTAAATCTATTTTGAAATCAGAATTATTGGATGTCAAATTTGTTACATAAATTATTAAAGATGATAGGTTATCAACAATCTCAAACAAAAAACTAGTTTCTTCTCCCTCCTCCTATTAAAAAAATCGTCGATTCACGATTTGCAGTCATAAACTCTGTTTTATTTCGTTTTGTTTTTTAATAATAACATTGTATTTCACACTAAATTAAGAGTTTGTGTCGCTAGACACGCCTATTTTTTGCATAATGGCCAAAGGTAAATGAGGAACTACGCTACAAAATTTCAAAAAAAAAAACACTTGAAATAATTTTTGATTATAATTGGGCATGAGAACGAACAGTTTCTGTATTTGTAATTAAGTTTAATAATTGAGCTGGAATTGCTTGGCAACAAAGTGTAACACAAAATGCACGAATATGACGAGCTTAATTTTAAAAAGAAAATTATGGGAGCATTCGCAAGCTGCTTAAGCAAACCCCGTACTAAAAATAGTTTATTTAAATAGAAAAAAAATCAATTAAAATTAATGACTTGGTTTAGAAAAATTTAGACTCGTAGACAGTTAATTTATGTCTCCGGAAATCAATGTAATACTGAAGTCAAACAACACTGTCTCGGTTCGATTCTGTTAAATTATATAAAAAAAAAAAAAAAAAAGTTTTATGGTTTTCTCCGCCCAACTAAAAAACTGAGTGTTTTCCATTTACTGAAAGAACTTTATTGATGTGTAACTTCAATAATGTTTCCCTGTTGGAGGTCACTAAGATGTTGCATTTTAAAAGCAGCACGCTCCAATCAATGATTTAGAATTTTCAGAACAAGATTTTATAGCGCACTATATGTTCAAATATTAAAATATAATTTATGAATAAGAAAGTTTCTGAAAAATATCGAATATTTAAAATCTTGAAATTGCAGCGGAAGTTCACTGAATTAAAATTAATGCCTTTAACTGGATAAATTATACATTATAAATACTTAACATGAGTGTGCTTCTAATAGCCAAAGGGCAGGGTACGTTTAATCAGTGAAGATAAAATGGATTTCTTTTCCCCTTTAATCTTGTATTCAAAAAAATTATATATATAAAAAAAAAAAAGAATGAACAGGCAATATCTCATTGTCTATTGCAAGTCACACACAGGCGATTAGGGATGAGATCAAATTCCCCTTAAAAGTCCCTCACCCTTGAGGGGGAGGGGGGAAAGGGGAAGTGAGGAACTTTTCAAACTGACTCCAGTTGGATGCCATTTTTCTTGTTGCCCTTGCTCTCCCTTATCCCTCTAGCGGGCTCGGTAGGAGGCCGTAAATCAGGTGACACCTCTCTACTGGCAGCATGGCGTTTGCTACACCCACAAAATGCACCCTGGAGCACTGTTGCATCCAATGCTCAGTCTTTTTACCTTCCTTCTTTGCCACCTTGGGCGTCAGGCGGCCCCCGTCCATCACCAAACTGGTAATTAACACCAAAACGCCTGCCATTCCACTTAGAGATCCCTTAGGCTTTGTCTGTCTTTAAGCGCAAGGCAAAACAACAGCAACAAGAAAAAACACTTCGGGTATACAATTGACTTTAACCTGTAATCCGGTCAACAATTTTACTCACGCAAACATTCAGGAAATGATGTCACATAATAATTTGCGCTTTTTCTTTCAATATTGCATACAACTACTTAATGGTGATAAAATCTTGAATTTATTTTTGAATGAAAGGCACTTGAAGATTTTCAGAATTTTGATTGCCTTATTATTTTGCAATAAACGGGCAAAATGGTTAATTTTTGCTATTTCAAGAGTATTTGAACCAAAGTGATTACTGAATCTGCTATTTTTTTAAAACTAAATTTTGAATAAATTTCCTATAAAAAATGGGGTGAGATTACCCCCATATTGGGATAATGTTATTCAGAGAACGAATTTTTATAAAACGGTGTTTAAAATTCGCAAGAACAGCAGAACGTTAACTCGAAGCCCAAGTAATAGGTTTCCCACATGACGTCCAATGAACGAGTTATCAATAAAAATCGATGGAAAACTAATATAGAGTAGCCATTTATCAAGCCTTATAGCTTTACTTAAAAATCTAACTTTTTTAATGTTTATTGCTGTTTACTCAGTAACGTGAACTGCATTAGCTCAAAAGGCTACGTCACGCAGATGGAAACCTTTGCTAGAATCACAAGTTGAAATGGAAAAAAAAAATTGTTTAGGACTGTGAATATATATATATCTGGGCGTATCTTTTTTCTAAGTGAATATAAAATAACAATCCCCACATAGACCTGGCACCGCATTTCCCGTGAAATTGAAATTGAACCTAGAAAGACTTGCAAAATCTTTCAAAGACAACTCGTTTATCACCCGCTATCAAGTAACGCATCCCCCAAAACGGTATGACAGACATATTCGATTGCTGAGTGACACAATGACTGCCTTCCCTTTCCCTCTCAACTCCATCTTGCTTACCCAGCTTGCACGTGCATGAAAATTGGCTTCATTTTTAAAATTTACACCCCATTTCCAAGACAGTTTGTCTTGGCAAACGAATAAACTTTTCTTCTCATATATCTCAAAAACTCATTATCCAAAAATATTAAACTAAAGTAATTACGAAGATATTGCATTCAAATTCTACCTAATTATTCTCCAATAATTGGAAGAATTCGCAATTACCACCTTTATATTTGTAGTGGCAAAGCTGCCGCCTTTGTTAAGATTTAGCAACCCTAAGTCAATAACCATGACGTCATAGGACCCCTATAGTTCGTATTGGGGGCGGAGACAGCTGACCAATTATTTCTGATGATGTCACAACAGCTGAGGCTTATCACTTGACATGGACACATGCGACAATGACATTGACGAAAAGAAAATATTAAATTACGAAAATATGTCACGTGCAAGATACAAATCTGACAAGACTTAATATGAAACTATATGAAAAGAAGGGTAGATACCTGCAATTTCGAGGGTTGCATTCTTACTGAAGACTTGTCCTCCGTCGTTCCGGGCGACACACCAATATGTGCCGGCGTCCTGCTCCTTCTTGCCTTGTACGACTTTGAGAAAGAAGAGCGAGCCGCTGGGCAACAACACTCGGTGCGACTTAGGATCGGCGGGAGAAGTGCGTACCAGTTCGCCATCTTTGTACCACTCTATAGTCACCGGTTGTTTCCCATCAGCTTGACAGTTGAGCATAGCTGGCTCATTTTTCGCTACCACCAAATCTGCTGGATGTTCAGTGATACGTGGAGGGCGAAGAGGGGCTAAAAAAAAGTAAAAGAAAAAAAAGACAATATGAAGAAGTAAAAAAAAAAATGAAATTACAAACTTTATGTTGCACACTTTATTTGCAAAATGTATAGTTTTTTTTTTGAGAAATGGAAAATCAAGTCATTCTAACCAAAAGTTTGTGGTGATCTCTCTTAAGGTTTACAACTATCACGGAATCGCATTTGTTAGAATACGAATTGCTTTGTGCTGCAACGAGTGAATTCAAATAGGAAAGGAACTGGTTGGCGTTACTAAGGAAAAGTCGTATTTGGCTGCGTGGATGGTTGCTACGATAGGATTCGAGCTGTGGCGTGAATTTTTATGCGGTTGTTGGTGTTTGATCATAAGACTGATCAGAGCAATGTTCAAATTTGACTTTACCGCAGAGAGAGGTCAAACTTGCTGATGTATCCTCTTGTAACCTTGTGTACGTCTTCTTTCTAACTAAGCAATTCCTTTGTCATCAAAAGCCGAACTTAACCTTCATTCTTCCATTTATATAAAAGGCTTTTGAAAACCAGTTTCACAATGAATTCTGCCTAACCTTAAGACTCATTACCACTTTTCATTTAAATCCTAGAACGTGTTTGAAATTGCTTACATATTTCATTGAAGTGTTAAAAGTCATCCTTGTCATCAAATATTAGTAAAAATGGTGCAGTATTGTCAAGCTTCATCACAAAAATGTGGAACATTGCTAAATCACTATACTCGTAACTAAAATATTTGAACAATGTAGACCTCGATTGGAATTGGAGTTTTTCCTTGGTCTTCGCCATTATATTCATTGATCATCACCATAACTTTTTCCGCACCAAAGCCCACATTGGAGCAGAGGATGAAAATCATACCGCAATCTACTGTGTGCCAATACTTGGCAAAAAAGATGATTCACAAACTGTGAATTTTTTTTGGAAAAAAAATAATCAAAATTCATGGTAATATTCTTTCAATATTTTTTGATAGTGAAGGTAAAAATTTAAAAGTGATTTGGTACTCTTTCGTAAAAAATGTTTTTCAACCTTTCAGCAATTTTATTAGTCTTAATTAAATGCTGTAAACTGTCAACAAAGCATGTTGGTTTTTCATTACTGATTTTAAATTTAAGTGTTGGAAAAGAATTTGGCAGTAAGGGTGCTTTTTGTTGGTGCAATATTGGAGAAAATTGAATTTATTTCACCAATATACTGGACTGGAGTAGCCTAAGCCACATTATTGGCAACATTTTATCGAGATCCGAGTTAAAGTGATTATTTTCAAGCTAATCTTTTTTGCAGTTTATGTGAAAAGAGAAGAGCAACTTGAAAATAACTGTTATAATTAAACCATAAATCGTGGAATTTTCATTAGGCGAATAAAAAGTCGAAATCTAAGATGGCGTCGGTGAAACCTCATTCTTTATGATGCACAAAATTTGTTTCTATTTCACATTCATCGTTGAGGGGAAAAAAGACCTAGTCGAGTCATAGATCTACTGGAAAGTCAGTTATAAAAAACGAATATAAGAGAAAACTGCAACCTTAAAAAGTAAATCTCACCCACCCGTGTAACATAAAAGTCGTGAATGTCACTCAAATCAGCTTCTCCCTCTCGCTGTATATTTCTCATTTCGTTTTTCTTTCATTCCCTAAATATTCTCTGGCGCGTGTGATCGTGGCAGATCCTTGCAAAGATTTGCACATTAAACACACACGTCCACAGGAGACGCCTTCCCCAAAGCCACATCTCCTCATAAATTATTCCTGGTGCACAACTTGACTACAACATGAGACCCAAAACCATGACTTACATTCAAAAACTGTCCAAACAGAGAAAAAAAGGTTAAAAATTCTAATTTTATCAACCGAAGAATTTCAAGGGAAACAAAAAACGTGATTTTAATGCAACATAAAAATTGAATTGAAAAAAATAAAAAAGTCGAAATTCATCTTTGACATCCATAAATTTCTATCTTGGGAGATTCTATTCAAACTGCTTGACATGGAGAAATACAAACAGCCTTTGTATTTTGAATGTTGAACAAGAAAAATTGAAAGAGGGGTTGGGGGAGAATAAGGGAAAGACAGGAGTACACTTTCATTGTAGATGCAGCTGTTGTTAGCTGTGTGTTATGATTTTTTTTAAATCAATTTTTAATTAATCCAATAAAACAAGGTGTATTTTTGTTGACAAACCAACAACATCAAACTTATCAAAACCACAAGAACTTTGACTTCATTTGCATCCTCTATTCCCGTGAAAGTAGTGGAAGAGGGTGAGTGCCCCTCTTTTTCACACAAAAGAGGCCATTTAGGAATACAACAGCTGCCGCTCTGCGCATTGGCGCCATCTATCATGCTTTCACAAGGTCCTGCACATCATCTGATGGACACAAAGCCAAAAGCAGATGACAATGTTTGTGTCTTTTTCTTCACTGCTTTGTCTAAAATCCCTAACGTTTTCAACACGCTTCCCTCATTCCACATTTTCACCACTTAGAAAACAGACAAATGAAAAAAACGTGATTTAAATCTTCAATGTTGTTTTCAACTCACCAAGAGAGGAATCATACCTCCCCCTCCCACCCTTCCCGAAAGAAAAACTAATCGTATACACTTACCACTAAGCCCTTGCGAAGATACTTGCTCAATATCCACAAGAACTAAGACCAATAAGCACAGTGATGAAAGGTATACCATCTCGAAGCATGTCTATACTCGCAACCAACAACCATAGAGGCAAGGCAAGCAGCAAAGCCGAGCTGAGGGAAACACCATGGAACCAACCATTAATGGAGGGGCGGCTTGAACTGTTCAGTTGGAGGAACCCAAGATGACTGCATCTATAGATTGGCTTCACTCTGAGCTGCTAGTGGTTCTGCCATTACCTCCTTGCAGGGGTGAAGGGAATGTGTGGCTAAAAGATCTTGTTTGCAGGGCCCTTTGGTTGTTTACATGCACAGATTTTGAGGCAAAGATAATACCACTGAAGCCGTATTTACATGTAATTCATAAATTATGCTAATAGCTTGTTTCATTTCATTAACGTAATAAACTCGAAAACTTGTCTATTGCCTCCGAGAATTTCAAAATTTCGTCTAAAGCAGACATGGAGAGATCAAAGTTCTGGGTGAACTTCAATGGAAGATAAACTTAAATTCCTTCCCGCATAATCCCGCCCAGAAATATTCCCATTTCACATTTAAATGATTATCATGTTTACCTTGCATAAACTTGAAGTTGTCATTCAGTTTTAAATCTAAAAGTGCTTAATATACATTACTAAGAGTCAATCTTGGAGATAAAAGCAGATTTAATCCGAGGCTAATGCTATTATCAATTTTTTTTTTTTAAATCCATTTCAGTTTAGATTAGTTTTGAAGGAATGTTCGTGAGTTTGATTCTAATTGGTGGACATTCAGCTAGGTTATAACAAAAAAAATAGTCTCTTGAAATATTGAGACAGATGGGCAGGGTTTCTTTTTTTTGACCACCCAGGAGTAAGTTACACGTTGGGTGTAAACTTTTGTGCCCATCCCTTGACCTCCACCTACAACTTTTTTTTTCTTCTTTCGTTTTCTCGCACTACGATTTATAGAGGGAATGAGAATAACTCTTAAAACAGATAGCTAGAGGGAATGATGAGCTATTTCTTGTTCACCTGGTTTTAAAAACACGAAAGGCGTGGCCACATCTGCTCCGATCATGTTCGACTTTGATGATCAACGAAAATCTGTTTTTATACATTCTTTTAGTTGCCCTTGCTACACGCAATTTACCTTAAAATGTTGACAGCTTAACTCTTTCCACACTTTTTTATCTCATTTTTATGATTACAGGCCATGGTAGAGGAGGTGAAATTTAAAAATTCTTTTCAGACATGTGACTCATCCATGAAGGGAGGGGGAAGAAACAAAGACTTCTTTGAGCCAGATGAATAGCTTAGGCCTTTAGTTATTTATGTATTGACATATGTCGTAAAAAGTGCAGTTTTTCTAAGACTTTGCAGCAAACAACATGGACAAATCCATTTCGGGCACTATGACACAAAGCATTGACTCATCTGCTCACTCGTGACATACTAAGAGCACAATCTTTGGCCCAGGTCACGGCTTTGCCAACTACTGACAAACGCCTATTCTCTTTGGATATGTAAGTTGGACATTCGCCAATGCATCACAAGATGTGGGAGTATTGCTTTTTTTCTTTTTCCAAGATGGTCCTTGCCCCTTTTTGAGGTTAGTGGCCAAAAAGATTTTACTGTCAATTCCCTTTCACTCTTAAGTGGCTTACAACTATCCTAGCTGCAGAAGACATGATCCTTCCATTTGGGGATTCCTAGCAAACAAGTCAGCAAAATGTCGCGTCATCTCACAGAATAGGCCAGTTCTACATCTAAGATAAAGATTCTTTAAGTGACTCCCCTCCTCCGTTCCCTTATGCTCACTAAACTTAACCTGCTAAGAACGACCGAAAAGGGAATAAACGTCAGTATAAAATCCATGACAAACACGTTGACATCTCAGTTTGGTAATAACTTTATTTTATGCCATCTAATTAGTCAGCAAGAGTTCATCATTTCCAGCAATCATCTTCCACATGTGAATAACGCTTTAAAAAATCCTTGGGAAAAAGGGGAGGGAAAAAAAGCAAGTCTCTCTCTCTCACTAACTTGTCGACGCCAGCGCTTAGTGACCGTGTAGTGATTAATGGCAAACAGACTTTCATGTTTCCACTGACTATAAATGATGTGAAAGTAAAAACATGAGTGCAAATTTAAAAGCATCAAAAATGCGTTCACAAATTTCAATTTTTTTGTATGTTTTAGAATATATCCAAGAGTTCAGTAACTCCAAACTGTCCGTTTTCAAAACAAAGTCAACTCTTAACGAACTGTTTAGTTTGCGATGAGACGGGCAGTTTGGGAGTATATTGATCAATATTTTCTTTTTTGCTTCAATAAAACGATGAAAATGAGCCTAGTATTGGAAGGAAATTAATCGATTTATTCTGGCAGAGTTTCTGAATCATTGAAATTGCTGCCAGTTTTTATTATTATTGAGGTGAAGAAAAATTCCCAGCAGAGGTATATAAAAAATTAAAATTTCTATCTTTCCATCAACTGGTTTAGTAAGTATCAATCGAAAATATCTCGTAATTATTCAATTGTACTCGTGAGATGAATGTTTAAATCAGCAGTATCGATTTGACGAAAATAAATTTTCCAGAGATATACTCAACAAACAACTCAATAGCTAAACCCACTGCAAGTAGCGAACAGAATCCAGTGAAAATATTAAAAAGCCAAAGTGAGTATTGTTGCTACAGTAACTTCATTTTCTATTTCCTTGTGTCAGTACTAAACGATTTCTTTGTTAAAATGATGTTTAGAATACAAGCAACATGACATTATCGACTAAGCAAATTTCTTATTGGAGGCGGGGTGCAGGCCAACAATTTCCGATGACATGAAAATTGTTGAACGTTTTATCAATTGTCAGAGTACGTCGACGCGCGGTAACAACGTCGATAACGTAATTAAATTGCTTGGGAATAACAGAATAAACTACTTAAAAATTATAGGGATATTTTGTATATTTTTTTTGCATACACTGGAGTGAAATGACTTTACTTTTTAACGCCATTCCCAAATTAAATTTTGTTTATCTTTGGAAGAAGTTGCTGAACATATTTTATCCAAAATTAAATTCAACCTCATCACTCATTCACCCCTCAGTCGAATCCGTTGGTTTGGTCGGTCTTTCAATGTTTATATTAAATAATGATATAAAAACATTGCTTGCATCCATTAAAAGAACACATACAAGATGAGCGCACGCAAGTATTTAATAATATCATTTAGTTAGAAGGTCATGACATGCATTGCGGGCTAATGGAGACACGCAGCTCTGATTTAAATTCATGTTTCTCAGTGAATGACCGCTAGACACACCTTAATATTTTTTTGCCAATCTTCTCTATGCAAATAACGATATTTAAAAAATCGGTTATGCAATTTCCCAACATAAAATTTAGTGGAAGTCATCTGCCATCTGTTCGCCCCATGCCCTGCAAAGTGACATTTGATAAAACAAAGATGTTATTGATGAGGCTGAAATAAGATTTCTTGTAAGTGACAGGATATACAGTTCACTGCTCCTACTTCACCATCACGCCCTTCAATTTGATCGGGGAACAACAAATCTTTAGTTGTATTTTGATGACAAATAAGATATTAAAATCGTTGAGCTATGTTACTGACAGGTCAAGTTGTAAACTGAACCACTCAAAGAAATTTGTGCTTTGCTATTTCCGTTTTACAAAATGAATTCATTCAAAGTATTAGTATTTAGTAAAAGGGGGAATGTTGCCCTGTCCCTAGATCCACATATTATAAGTAAATGAAACACTTATGTTCCTGGGTATAACTGAGGTGTTAAAGAGACGAAACTTCCACATTGTCCACACCCAACAAAATAATTTGTATGGCAAGCACAGCCTTTGCCTTTGTGGCCTTATATTTGCAAGAGTGCAAATGAATGGAGAAAAACAACTGTGAAGAAGTAAGGTCAGTAGACCCAGTGGAAAACAGATGTTACCAGTGTTAATTTGGGGTGTAATGTGCAGGCCAAGTGTGGCATTTGGAGAGCAAACCACCCTTGCAATGGCCACGCCACAGCTTGCCAGACATAATTACACAAGTATAGCCACCTGAACTGAGTGGCCTAACTTTTATCCCTAGTGCCCTAAAGACATTACTATCCTATAATTATGGTCGAGTTAGTTCCTGAATGTGGAAGTTATAGTAATTCTTTTTTTGTGCCCAGTCAAATGAGTTACTATTGAATTAACCTCAACTTGCATTTCAAAAAAAAGCAAGGAAATGGTTGAACTAGACAGAAAAAAATTCAATAAGAACTCGGGAGAGATCAGTAAAATTTTCCAATGCTTTCCACATAATGTGTATTGGAGGGGAAAAAAACTGATATGAATTTTCGATTTTTTGGCTTTGCACGCACAACAAGATCTAAACAGGTCGTCTTCAATGGACATTTGCACATTGCAGACATATAAAATAGGTAAGATATTTTTATAGACATTCCATCTAACTTTTAGGGTATGTAACCAATATCGAACTTGTGCCCCAAAGAGTAGGAAACACTAATGAGCTTAACAAGATAAGTGGCTGCTGGCGACACCCTCCTGTGCTGTCTCATCTTGCTAAGTGCTCAGCAAGGGAAGAGGTCAATGGGAAGCAAACGATTAGGATTCTATCTTCGATTGCCGCAAGACCCATAAGAAACTAGTGGATGTAAGCAACTTGTGTTGATGTATAGGAAAGCAGATTTTATTACAAAGGTTTTGGTCAATATTTCCTTAGAGGTCACAGCATGATGCTGGAAAAATATTGCGGTATGGCTATTAAGTTAATTCTTTTATTTCCTCCAATAGTGTCTCAGATGTTTGTAGAAACCATTAAGAACAACAAAATGGTAATAAACCAAGTGTAGAATGTTGTACAGAATTTTAGCCGTTGGTCCATTACCTTCAGATTAAATTGTGTGTAAAATTCTTGAACCCACAAGGTATAAAGTTGGGATTGCTTGTGTTTCTGACTGAATACCCATGAAACCAACAAGGTCAAGTAGTAAAGTCACTAATGCTAGAAATTTCTATTACAACTTACACTATTACTAGAGATGACCCGCGAGTGTAATTTCAGAATCGCATCCCAGCAGCTAAAAATTATCAATAAAAAATTTCGAGGTCATGAGGTAAGGTCAACCTTGATATTAAAATTTTTCTAATGTCGCTGTATCTCAACTTTTTATCATTACGACCCATAAAACTAAATTTTATACGTACAAACACTTTCAGAACATGGTCGTTCATTAATACATTTGGACAGCAGCCTTCGCGCTTTGATACAGCCAATAGAAAGCTTGCACGTGACCTCGCACTTATGTAGATCTTATCGGCAATGCAGAAAATGCTGAACTGTTCAACGGCACACATAAAAAGATTATATTGAAATTCTGAAGGGGGCGATACAGTTGTTAAAATCAAACCCTGCTTCCCCTTAAGGTCCCTTTTAAAAGAGCATTTTCACTATGGCGTCTGTTATTTCCAATTTTTATGCATGGTTTTTCTTCTAGCAGATTTCCGTCTTCTCTTTCTCATATCTCTTCCCGTTTGTGCGAGATTGTTATTATTCGTTTGTTATCCCCTGCCGTTTGTGGTTTTTGCAATCTGGAAGAAGCAGCATGATTCACTGCTTCATATGAATCATTTTTACTTTACACAATTGAAGACGTGTTTGGATTAACGACCAGTAAATTTCAAACAACTTTACATTTTCTGCTTCCTTTCAGGTTAGAAACCTAAATGGACAAAATATACTGTACTACGAAGTATTCAAACCATGCACAAAAGTTTAAACTTGAATCATCACACTTTTTCGTATTCAGGCAGCATTTTTTTTTTGTTTGAAAGAAGGACACAGCGTGTTTGCAATGGAAATGACTTCTTCTAAAGGATTGTAATTTAAACACATCCCTTCTCCCCTTAACGCTGGAAACTACACAGCTCTGATTTAAAGAGAACAGTACCAAACTTTGAAATTTATACTGCTTAGAGTTGCATCAAGAGTTTATCTAATAACTAAGTCGAAAGCAGCAGACGCGGTGACATTTGGACGAAAATGTCTTCATTAAATTGCAGGTCGCGTTGCCCTATTTAACCCAACAACCATCAATGGTGCTATAAAGACTTGTCTCAATGTCCATGATATAAAAAAGGTACTAAAGAAAGCACACCTACAAAAGAGGATGCATCAAGGGGAAGAATGGAGGTGAGAGGGGGAAAAAAAAAAGAAATAAGTCAGGTCAATGTCTTTCATATGCAAATTTTACTTGTATTTCTTTTTGTATTCTGCTACAACAAACTCATTTTGACTCAAAAAATTCTTTTTTTCAATAGTTCAACTCAAGTTACGAGAAGGACATTCTTTTCAAACACAGCTGGTACTGTCCCATCAAATGGAGTGAAGTGAAAAACCAATATACTGTGCACTTTCTCACCACTCAAAATTGCAACCTCTGGAATTTCATCAGCACCAAGTGGAAATAGAACCAAATTCAATTTTAACTTTGCAATACCAATTTTGATAAAGCGAAAGACTGGTGGGTTTGTAGCCAACATTCTGTAAGACATCACCAGATGCCGGCAATAACTTTTAAATTGTACATACGAGGCATGTTGAAATATAAATGTACAAAGTGTAACAAACCACGTGATAAGATATGCGATTAGCGTCCAAGATAGATATTTCACGTGCAAATATCTTGACTCATAAACTTATAAGCATATCTCTTCTTCAAGTACTGTTTGCCTCTCTCCATACAAAGATAGAAATAAATAAGTTAGGTAGTTTAGAAATCCGTAGTCTCTTCACGTTTTCTCCTAAATAATTTAGGAATATGTATGTTTAACATTTCGACAAAATTTACATGCTTTGAAATAATGTCATTCTTAATGGATAAACGAAATAGTCGTTGTTTTTTTTTTCTTTTAGTTTTTTCAAATCCCTCTTAAATCGAAGAGAATCTTCTTTCAGCAAACTAATGTTTAAATTACTTCTATGTCATTACGAGCCTGAGGGTGAGTTAGGGGAAATCCTCTTCTTAGTACCACCAGGTGGTCCCATCGTGGACACACTTCCAAGAGGAAGGGAGGTGATCACCACAAGATTTCTTATATTAGGAAGTCTTGACTCGGAACAGATTATGTCTTCTGTTTGCAATTTTCCCTCTTTTTAAGTTTCTTTCTGAAACTGACAGTTCATCGATCGTCATTTGTTTAAGATTTATGCATACTGTAGTCCGAAAATCTAATTTTCTTGATTCTGCTTGATTTATGGTGACTTCTTCAGTTTAAATTGATTTCTTTGATTTACATGATTTCTATTGATTTTAAGAATAAGAAGCGCACACATCCACACTTTTTGGCAAAAGAATTTTTAAAAGGTAACTTTAAATTCCCTGTAGGGCAGAGGATGATCACTCTTATTTTAACCCTGCAACACAGGTTGGTTGCAATTATTAACAGCGATTGTTGCAGGAGAATCATTTCACAAGACTTGAATTGATATGACATGTGTTTATAAATGCCTTTTTTTTCTCTTTTCTGGTATATGACCCAAGTTGTCGCGTACAGCATTAAAACTTAAGTCAGTCACTTCATGTTGTCACTCTCAATTTTGAAAACAATGCCAATTCTAGGGTTTCGTTACAAGGGTGTGTGGCAACAACAGGAAATCCACTTCAGAAGGTCCTCAAAGAATTGGGCCGTTTCCAAGACGTTGACTTGCACTGAAGATTGATTAACTCCTAATTGAAAGTGATACATAAAAACCACAAGTGAACACCAACTGGACTTCAGGTGAAATGAACCCCAGGGCAATTTTCCGAGTTGCTTCTTTGTACACAAAAAGAACAAAAAAAAAAACCCTTATTCTAACCCTAATGTCAAGTTTCAATATTTTTTCTACGTAGAGAAGTTCCAGTATACGAAAAAACTGTGGACGCAGTTATCTCATTTCTATTTTTTTCTTTTTTTTTTTTTAAGTGGGGTCTTCCTTCACCCTCAAAAATTCCGCCCATCACCACTGACTAGATTTATAGAAAGAAATGTGTCTATTACAGACGTAAGCACATGGTGCAGAACGAGAACGGAAATAGAAAGAGCGAAAAAAATAAAGTGAGAATGACAAGTCGACAGAGGGGAGAAATGAGAGTAAAAAATGTGCAAACATAAATCAAAACATACTATCCCCTAATCTATCCAATTAGAAAAGAGCGAATAAAAACGCGACAAAATGCCTCAATGCTCGAAAATTAATTGCAAAATTTTTACTCGCCACCCGATAAGAAATAACAAGTAATAAAAATCATCCGTATTTTTCTTTCTTTCCCTTAAATGGAACTATAAAGGCTCGCCGCAACTACTTAAGAGAAAGGGTTTATTCTTTCTTATGATCTCATTGGCAACAATTTGGGGGAGAGAAAAACCCGCTAGATAGATCCACTATCCTTTGGGCTTGTTTGTTTATAAATTGCTGGTCCTTGAATTTCAATTGGTAATCGAGAATTAGCATTTTTCAAAATTGTGTTACAATGAAGGGCTTTGTATGGAATGTCACCTTGATGCATATCACCTAACTTGTCGCTAGTGGCATTGCATTGCATGGTATATACCAATTTGCGTTTCAAGTTGCCATTGTGTTCAATTCTAGTCATAAAATCGTCAAATAAATAGGCTAATAACTGGGATTATACCAAATAAAATTGACGTCCGCCCTGTTTTCTTCTTCTCCTTTTTTTTTTCTAAATTTATTTCATTACAATTTTCTGCCGATTTTGATTTCCTCTCACCCGAAATAAAATATAAGAGTGCATGAAGCATAAATCTAATTAAAAATTTCCATCTTGATAGCAAAGTCAAATATGAAACTTCACTTTGCATTAAACAAATTGCTTACACACAAGCGGATCGCAAACAAAGAGCTCTAAGTGAAGCGCCGGAAGTTCCTGTTGCAGCCATATTGGCGTAGAGAGTAGATCAATATTTAATCTACTAGAAAAATTTATTTCTGAAATTTCCTTTTTAAATAATTTGAAGAAGAAACCCGAAAGATTGATTTCTCCAAATTTAACGTGTCAAATATTCTTTCCATTTCCTTACTTGAATATTCAATTTTTCCCCTTTTTTTGTACATCTTGATACAGAAATCAAAAACTGGCACTACATTGATTTTACTTTCTCTGCTCCAAAATGGGAAATTGAAAAAAAAAAATTCCTGTTTCTTTCTTTTTTTTTTCTTGTACGGTTGTAGGGTACGTGCAGGTCCAGAAGAAGGGGGAGTTTTTAGGGGTCGTAATGAGTTCATACATTTCTTCGTGGACTTGAACACTTCTGAATGAAGTCTTGCGATAGTAGGAGATATATGAAGGCAACTCTCTACGAGTGCGCGTGATACCATAAACGCTAAGGTTATCGCGAGACAATTTTTCTTTTCCTTTTTTTTTTTTTAGTTTCATTTCCTATTGAATTGACAGAGTCCACAATGACCGAAAAAGATTTATGGACAAATGCGTGCTGATTGTGACTCTGAGCTTTTCCCCCACTTTTTTCTATAGGCAATAGCAGTTTGATATGGCCATTTGGAAAATGCTCCCATCATTACAAAACCTATGCTTTAATGGGTTTCTTTTGGCAGGAATTCCCAAATTCATCACGCCACAATATGCTATGATTTACACATTCTGTTAACTTTAAATAATTTATAAAAATGTAAATTAAATTTTTTTATTTATAGATGGGAGATAAAAAAAAAACTGCAGAATAAACTGTGGTCGGGGAGCATATCCTATTTTTTCCTTACTAAAATTAAAGTGTCAGTTCGTAAGGAAAATGAATGTTTTCAAACCGAGAAAATTCTAGAGCGAACTGTTGAAATTCAATTCCGGAAATCGCAGTGCTTTCCAATCGATGTATTCAAAATTTAACAGCGTAATTAACTCAGATTCATTCGAGTGCGATGGTTGAACCAAATACCCGCTGACATTTTTATTAAATCACTTGCCATTGCCACACAAAAATCAGGTTCATTTTCCCAATCTCAATTCTTTCAGCGCACAAAAGAAGTGCACTCTCACCGAATAAAGGATTCGAATGCATTTCCCACACCAACAAATCAGTTTAACCCTAAAGATAAAAAAAAAAAAAAAAAAAAAAAAAAATCAAAAGAAAAGCAATACCGCCGCCGGTCTGTTGTCCGTTCGAAACCCCTATTTTTGCCACGTGACCAGTAACGGTCTGCCATTTTGTGTGCGAACCACCTATTTTCCCTTTTGTAATTTCCCACGTGGCGTCATTGAAACGCAAATCACCAATCCTATTTAAACAACAAAAGATACTCTAAAAAAGGGGGGAGAAGGGAAAGAATAGCTTAATTATATTAGTCAGCCTTATGTAACATTTTAAATGATGTGCATATTAATTCATGTTAATGTAAAATCCTGCGGACATCTCAATTACACATTTTATCATCGACAATCAATGATCGATTGAGTGTTTTAAACATTTTTTTTTAGCATAGCAAATGTACTTTTTCTCCTCTATATCAATGGATACTGAGTCATAGACGGCCCTACTAAAGGGTGAAACGGAGGGTCCCAGTGACAGCCCCTGGTGATCATTGTATGAAAAGATAAAAAAAAATGCCCAATAAATTATAAGGCAACTTTAGGGTTAAATATATTTCTACTGGGAATACATATATTCAAAAAACTTTGCTTTCAATGCGGATGTAATGTACAATGTAATATGATATAGGGAAAGAAACTAGTTCCAAGAAACCAGTTTGTTTAACTTGAGCAAATACGGGACATATTTTTTAGTGTCTGTAATTTAACTTGATTACAAAAATGGTTTGTTAAGTTTTGATGCACGGATTAATAAAAATAAGGTAGGGGATCAGACTGAACATCGCTTGCACTTAAACAAGTGCTTCTCTCCCCCTTTGCAGAGAAATAATTCTTCCACCCCTTTCATAACAAGACATTCATCCCCCAGTTCCGACCAGTTTCCACATGATGACTTAACTAGTCAACAACAAGTGCAGTCAAGTGGAAGAAAGGAAATCCCCAGCTTAGGGAGGCCATTAAATGCAGTGAGGGATTTTGGGAGAGAGATTAAAAGGCCAAATAATACATCACACCATTTCATCATGTTTTCTGACAGTTTTCATTAAGAAAATTATTGCCTAAGATAAGATAAAGTTTTTAAAATATATGATCCAAACGAAAAACAAGTTTCTGTGAGAAAACTCAAAAACATGTGAAAATAAAGAAAAATATTGTAATATTTACGCCGATTGTTTTGTTTGAATTTCAAGTGTCGAAAACAAACTAAAATGGGCGCTTGTATAAACATTTTCTATTCCCAATTGACAAAGGAAATGGAGAGCAAGACTAAACACAAACAACTTAGCAAATATTGTAATTATACTTTGACGCAATTCCCAGAAAAACTGTTCCGCTTGATTTGTTGATTAAAGGTGTTTCTGTAACTTGAGAAGAAGAAAAAAAAAGACGGAAATTCTTAACAGTATTGACATGTGACCTCGGTTCCACTAGAGCGAGTAAACATAAACGTTTTCTTTTTTTTTAAATTACCAACTTAAGTAATCTTAATTCAATTAACAACTTTTAAGCCATCATCAGGTACTCTTATCTCTAAGAGGCTCTAAAGAATACTCTTTACAAAGGAAAGGGAGCAATGAACCACCAAAGCATTGCAACAAACCTCTTATTACCCCTTTTATCTGAGCTCGAATAAATCAAACAGAACAGAATTCACCACACCTATCACACGATGCATTCATTACACCCATTTCTTAATGGGTGTCTATTGAAAGATAAGAGATTTCAAAATGCATTATGCATCTGCTACAACCTGATTAACTAAATTAATGACAAAGAAAAAAATGAATTGCTCCACACGTTTTGTTGAACAGTTTTCATGTTTTAAAATTCGGCGAAACGATAATAAAAACGTTTTACCACTTGACTTCAAGTTTTCAAAATTTTTTATTTACATCAACCAACTTTAAGGCACTCCTACAAGACAGCCCTAAGAGTTTATTAAAATCGTATAGGCATTCATAATTTATATGATTACAGTACGTGCTGTAAATCCACTAAATTAGGCCTAATTACAAAGAAAAGACTTTAACTATCGTAAAAGGTAATTGGCCGTACTAAATCAAAGTCGTTATTCATATTCCTTTCTAATAAAATACTTATTGCTGCACACATTTTAAATTTCATTTGTGTGCAAAAGGTTTTTTTATAAATGATAGAAAAAAATCCCATTAAAAATTGAAGATAATACACATTAAACCTATGATGTACAATTGCCTACCACTAAAGCCTCCCAAAAAAATCTAGGTGTGGCTGAATCAACCAAGGCCAAGCAAATAAAAGGCCTTTCCACACCCAAATAAATGGGTTTGTACACTGGTGAGCACAGATTGCGCTTTACTTTGAAAGTATCAATCTTAATACCATTTTGACTTTTTATTGGCAGCAATCTTGACTTTTTAAGTTAAGGAAAAGAAAAAAAACCTTTTTGGTTGAGAGGTGTCTAACACATTGCCAAGAATAAATATGATGATTTCAAGGAGGAGATTAAGCTGGTGAGGGGAAAGGAACGAGGGAAGGGGAAAAAGAGACCTTTGCCTTCATTTGTGACCTCCATAAACATGTTGTGTAAAGCATTACAGCACTACATAAAATAAACAGGATGGAGTCGTAATAAAACAGGAAAAGGAATGATAATTTATTTATTACTTCAACGAAGTGGACAAAAATGTGTCATGGTTGAGGATCGTATTTCACTCTTCACTTTTGACAAGGGCTTTGGTTAATATTTTTTTATATTAGCTTTGGTTTTGTTTATAAATATCTCGAAATTTTAGCATTTTTTTCCAGTTTTAGAAAAAAAACTTGAAAGTGTCTCTTGTAACTAGTTTTTGTACATTTCATTAACTTTTTTGAATTTTTTCCGCCTTTTCTCCAACTGTCATTTCAAACATTACTAAAAATAAATACAAAAAAACTAGAATTTTTGTCAATAGGCGTTTCCACGTCTGAGATAGACGTTTTCAACTATCGCTTTCATCCTTTTTTTGAATTTTTTGCTTCGCAGTAGAGAAAGAAAAATTTTTATCTTAAAGAATTTGTCATCTTTAAATTGGTAAGCTTGTTTAAGAAGCGCAATTTTGGCACCCTCCAATTTCACTAATCTAACTTCAAACAACAATAAAAATATAGCGAACTGATTTATTATCCTTGAAGATCCTTTTTTTTCCCCGAGAGTCAGCATTGCTCACTGGGGCAAATAGCAGTTTAGATGGGTGCAGTTCAGATATAACTGCAGTTCTCTTAGGTCAAGCTATGTCAAGGATGCCAAAAAGGGGGAAGTTAAAACAGTTTATGACTCGAGGTAACAACACATTTGTTCAAACCTAAGTTCATGGCGAATTAAAAAAACACAAATAAAAATAAAAATCACTAAAATGAAACATCTGGATATACGCGGAAGAAAACCGTTCAGACATCTCTCTAGCCCAATTTAGTACGCTCATCTGCTTTCAATCTGTTGCATTTTCTTTCCAGTTAAACCCGTTTGGAAACTTAACAAAAACACGGCCATTCACACTTAGAAAACCCATGTGTACACAGTTTGAGGGGAAGAAAAGAAGCCATAGGCAAGAAAAAATAAAAACAAGCCGACGCAACATGGGTCAGCTTTTATAACGGACAACAACTTTTACCATATGACCCTCTCTGTTTTCATAAACATTAAACATGAGATGTTTATTTTTCTTACCTCGCTTTTATAGACTTTTTTTTATTTATCCCTTTGAACACTAAATCCATTGTTTTTGTAATTAATTATTACGTCTGAACTTCTTTTTTTTTATATGTCAAGGGCTTGGAAAAAGCAAGACCGAAAGGCCAGGCCTCCGATTTTCATATAACTTGGCGCCAAGTAAATGCCTTTTAGTGGGTAAGACAGACAGGCGCCATGACCACCCTTAAATTCATCTCTTGGAAAATAAAATAGTGGAAGTTTCCCACTTTTATTGCATAATTTGTCGGGAAGAGAAAAAAAAAAATCTGGAGAAAGACGTTTTAACAACAGATCGATCCTATTCTTTTTTGTTATTTGAAAATTTGTTTACAGATAAATCTGACAACTTGATGATCAATTAACTTAACTAATTAATCCTTCTCCACCCTTTTCAGGTTAATCGATGGCATATACAATTTCAGCAATGATAAAAGCGTTCATGTTGCGACATAGGATTTGCCAGCCTTTTCGTGCTATCTGGAGCAGAGAGTAATTAGAGGAAAGTCAGTCAGGAAAGATTAGAGGTGATAGGTTGCAGTTCTAATTACAATAGCTATTAGGAACCTGTCAAAAGTGAGCACCTCGGTTCCCAATATGGAGGATGTGAAGACAAATGGACCGGAGACAAGAGCAATCCAAGTTCTTTGTTCCATTTCTCTCGTCACCTCATTTGGTCCCTTTCATGGTACTAAGTTTCATTCACTTCTGATCTCACTCTAGATTATTACAAAAGACGTACTGATCAATCGACATCATACTGCCAAATAATGTATAATTCATAATAGAAAATAACAGATTTCTCTAATTACAAGTTTAAAATTCAATGTATTTAAGTAATTATTATAAGACTTGTTTTTTCTTGCACAAAATTTTTCCTACATGTGATATGAAATTTCTGTCGTTTTAGATAAATGTAGATTAATGACTTGAAATAAGAATCTTAAACGTTTTTTGTTAGTACGTGACCGTTATCACTTACACTGTTGAACTCCCTATCTCTAATTTTATTCATCTGTCCATTAGTCCTGAAGTAAATTTAAACATAATTAGACGCTTAATTAGTTACATAAATCTGATTAAAAGTGCCGGACTTAAAAAACTTAGACAATATAAGTCAAGGATAAATTAGAAATACAAATTTAGAAAGAGTGCAATATTCCTGCAGCCTTTTTGACCCTTGTTGTCATTTGCGCACAAATTTCAGGAAGTGCATATTAATGTCACAAAGATTAAGAAACTTTGCTTCGTGCGACCTAAGTTGTCGTTTGCCCTTTAATAACAATAAAAAAAAAAGAAGTTTCGTATCTCACCCATTTACCATTAATATCATTCATCTGTCCATTAGTCTAGGGTAAATTTATTTCTTATTCTATCCCGAGATTAATTAGTCAGATAACTTGTTTCAAAGTGTGAATGCAGTTGGACAAGTCCTTTAATCTTAAAATAACAAAAAATGCCTGGAGAATAAAAGTAAAAAAGAAAAATGACAGTAAGAAAAAAAAAAAATCAGGTTGTCAAAGTCATCAACCCTTAGATATTCCTTCACCTTACCCCACACATACACCATACACACAAACACCACACATACAACACATAAGTCGGATCACAATCTTCCTTGTTCCTGAAATTGTCTGAGACCATCTAAGAGGTTCATGGACCCTAACAATAAATTATTCAAGACTTCAACTTGCTCACTCCTCCTTTTCCTCTATGTTTACTCCAAACTATTGTAACTTGATAGTGGATGAAAGCATTTCAATTCTATCAGCCCAAACCAATGTAATATAATAATTTTAAACACAACAATAATTAGATCCGTCTATGTTTATCAATATTTAACCGAATTGTTTTCCAAGCTAATATAATATGACAGTTCACATTGATTTAATGTCAGAATGATAAATATTCTTACCTGCACTAGTCACTTGAAGCCCCCAATAGAAAAGTAGGCAGTAGGCAAACATACTCCAAACGACACCGGGCATGGCTAAGCTTGTCGCCACTTCTTCACGGTTCCGGAAAGCGATTGTTCGTATTACATCTTCTTTCAATTATTCCAGTTTGATTTAATCCGCAATTTGTTTGTTGCCTACCATGTTGAGAAGTGCTCACATCACACCTGATTTCGTCAGTCCGTTTACTTGTGCTTGCCTTGCGTGATTCGCGTCGAATGTCGCTGGAGTCGCTTCAAATATGCGGCAGCTGCAAGAAGAAAAAAAAAGCCCCAATGAAGCCTCTTGGTGCATGACAGCCCCAGGGGTTGGTTGCTATAGAAACAGCGCCATTATGGAATGAAAGAGGGAGCGCGGGGGAAAAGATGGAAAGTATCTTGACGGTTGTTGTAGTGTTGTTGTTATTTTTTTCTTCAAAAATCTGGTTAGTCTGTTATATAGTAATTACACTTCAAGGGAGATGAAGATAAGAATAAAAAAATGAATTTAATTTTGAAAAAAAGAAGTCGTAAAAATGACATAAAAATTTTAATTATAAAATTGAAAATGTCGTTTAAAAAATGTGACACTCAAAAAAGACCATTTTATATTTTCATTAACTGGCTCTTAACACTTTGCCACCTATTTATCGAACCACCACTTTTTGTTAATGGCACTATGAATTAATTGACTTTCACACCATCTGTCGGCCGAAGTAATAAGCAAAAAAAGGTGACACGTGCCTTTAATGAACTAGCTGTGCAGCGTCAAAAACTGTGCAAGGAAATTATAATAAATAAAAATAAAAAAATGACGACACTTACTTAAATTTCAAATTATCCATTGCACAAACATGCACATCCTTACTTGCATGGAAGCAAACAAAACTATCAAATTCCCTCATTAACTTGTTGTCAAAAACGCCCTATACTTCTTATTTACGAATATTACCTCATTCCAAACCTTCAAAAATGACTATCAATTTACACAAAATTCAATACATCATTCTACGCATTCAACCTTAACAACGCAATTAAGTCTTTACTATGCCTCTTACTCTCACAATGAGTTTTCAGTGCTAATGAACAACTTGGGGGAGAGTCAAGTCATCATGAGCACAAACCATTTACTGATTCCATCAAGACCCAACCAAGAGGCAGCTCGATGTAATAAAATCATCACATCAAGGGAAATTCGGTCTGCATCCGAGTGTTGATTAAAAGCCAACATTATTTAGATTACCGATTCCACCGTGACCTTATGTTAGGCCTATTTTCATCCAATTCCTAATATAATTCAAAAACATTTCATTTTTCCAACAAAAACTGTGTTAGTAGTATTAAATAGAATATTCAGACCTTGTTTGTGGTGTCAAACTCTATTGCGGGTATAAATTGAATTGTGACCCATTTTATTTGCATTAAATATGATTCTACTTCACTTGTCCATTGGCATGCGTCTCAAAAGAGCGGATGAAAACTTGGCACGCATTCAAATGAGGTGATGATGGAGGTGGAATGTGTATGAAAAATTGGTTGGTCACCATTAGAGCAAATCCATTCATCAGAAACATGCTGGGCGTAATAAAAAGTTGAATGGAGCTCTCACCGAGTTCGCCATCTTGGGACTTTTTTCTCCCCCCCACTAAAGAATAATAAAAAGAAATAAAATAAAAAAAAATAAATTCCCAGAAGAGAAGAGGAAAAAAAAAAATCTTAAGTGAAATTTTTCCTAACTGGAATTTGTAACTCAAGATTGGGTAGAAAAGATCATTAACCGACCTAACTGGTTAATATCCTGAAAATGAGAATCAATTTATCAAATGAACTTCATTTTTTTTTTCTCATCACGTTCTCATCATCTTAGATCTTCTTTTTGAGTTTTTACAACCCAAGACGGCGCCAGAAAACGATTTTTTTTCCTTTTCATTTCAGTATGGAACGTGTAACCGCATAAAGGTGACTACTACAAGTGGACCCTTGAATTATCCTTTACCATCTCATTTCACCAAAGTGAACCACAACGGCTCTCTAAAGGATTCACTTTGATTGTATTATCCCCATGATTCCACTAAACAACAGCTTTACTTTAAAATTAATCAATGCTCTCCTATAAAAAAACTGCATATTTTACGTAAACTGATGCCAAGTCAGCTAAGGTTTGAATCTCTTACTAGAACAAAAAAATGTAAGTAAAAAATGACATTTTTTTCTTGTTTTGTTTTTTAACTACAAAAGTTTTGAGAGGGAGAGAGGTAAATTTTAAAAAAATGAACTGTCTTAACCTAATTAGTATTGTAGTATATTGAGTAATAGTATAAAGTCTTTATCATCAACAGTTCTATGATTGATGTTACTACGCTTTGATTCAATATATCGCATCCAGAGATTCCAGTCTCCATTTCGTACCATGTTGAAAATGAAAGATGAATGATGAAACTTGTATGATGGATGAGAATTCCAAAGATGAGTCTTTCATCATTTTCACATTTTCAAAATCAAAAAGTAAAATATGAAAAAATTGAATTTTTAAGCCTCTTTACCCAAATGTACATTGCAGATCCTATTACAATAAACTTCAAAGCACCCCTGCCCTTTCTTTTCAACCCTCTCATTTAAACCCTTCGGCTCCCTATAAACTGAATTTCAACGCCATCTGCCACTGTTTTGGCTGTTACATACTCTTGGTGAGATAAGTAGAGTATAAAACTGTTATAAGCTTCTACATACAGTACAAAAGTACCCCTTTGAAATATTTGAGCCGTGCTTGGAAAAAAAAGACCATCTGGTGTGGGAAGAGCAAATAAATTTGTTGTTAAAATGTATTTACATTGAAGCTAAGCCAATTTTTTGACATGAAAATTTTATTTTTCCGAAAAAAAAAAATGGTTAAAATTGGGTTGTTGTATCTTTTGTGGGTGCCATAAAATAATTTCCGAAAAAATAATCCATAAACACCATTTGCACGTTATAAGTCACGAAGGAAAAACATCAGCCGTCACGGAGTGCTATTTGAAGTTAAAGTGCTAATAAACCGTTTAAAATGAAAAAATTTTAAGTCATTTTAGAAGAAAAAATTAAGGACAAAATAATGACTCACTTCATCACACTGTCAAGACTTTTTTCTGTTTCCCATTTCACTCTTAGAACTACTTAACATAACTTGGAATGCTTTTACTAAACTAAAAAGATGCTTTTAATTATTTTGTGAAAAAAAAAATTTCAATTTTCAATCTAAAAGAATGAGAAATTATCATTTACTGTACAAGAAAAAAAACATTTTCAAAGAGCTAAAAGGAAAAAAAAGCTATTCCTGATGATTTTTTTAATTGCAATTTAAAAATGAATAAATTAAAAAAATTACGCGGATTCAGCGTAGTAAAATAAGAGAGCCAACTCATAAAAATGAGCAAAAAACGTTGTTATATAAAAAAAAGGTAATTTGATACAAACGTTTTAAAGTGTATAGTGTGTTTAATATTTTTAATAGCGTATCCAGTAGAGGCGGCAGCCTTTTTCTTTTTCCTTGTTTCTCACAGCAGGTTGTGTTGAACCATCACACACACAGCAGTTGGTATTTACCCATATCTTCATCACACACATGGCAGACAATTTGAACAGTCTTACTCATCAAAACAAAACAAAAAAGAAACAGCTACCATTTAACATTCAGACAATTTATTTTTGTCTTCAAAAATGCTCGTTTCTCATGAATATTAGAAACTAAATTGCACATTCCAAGTGGCTATGCAATTTCCCGATTTAAGTGTGTGCAGATGGCGCCGCTCGTTTTTCGAGATGGCGACGAAAGTTAGGATGAACTTTGATCTACATTTAACATATTAAAGAAGGAAATTTAGTAGAAAATGAACCATCCTTAAAAGAATAATTACATCACTATCGTGTTTGTCAAGAATCGATTCAATTTCAATACTTTTTTTACTATGTAATTTCAATGGCAATGTGTCGCTGTAAATAACTCACAGCCAAGCAGAATCTAATAAAGCGGGCGAATTAAAAAAAAGTGAATGAATCATGAACGAATGGTCATTACGTTAGAGCAATAACTAATTATGTAAAACGGTAGAATATCATAAACCGAGTAATTTCTCAACTGACTGAAGGAAATGAAACACACGAGGTAGGAAGAAAAGGGTTAATTTGAACCCAGATGAGCATTTACGATAAGCTTATGAATCACACCATGTCTCATACGCCACATAAACTCGCTACTCATTATTAATTTAATTAAATACACTTTGAATTAAATGGTACACACCATCCAGCGAAATTCATTACATGTTATGAGATCAAATCGCCCTACCCCAACATACTGATTGATGGGGTTGCGAGGGAGTGGAAACGATCATGAGACTGCCTAAGACAATATTATCTACCTAAGCCTAACCTTTTGTTCCCCTTCAAAGCTGGCAAGTCTAATATAAGAGAAATCTTATTTTTTATTTATCGTTGCTACGATTTCTTATTAAGGGAGTATTAAATATGACATCAACCCTTATATAAACATACACTGATAAAACGTATTCTCTAGTGGGTACATACCAAACTCCTCAAGCGTAGAAAAACTTATACCTTCCTTAAAAACGAATTGCTTTATTTGCCCTTTTGTGGCCTGAAGCAAACCAAAACCACCTTGTACAAACATAGGGGAAGGATATTAAAGTAGTAGATGATCGATTTGTACTTCACTTTACGTTCTAAGCCTTGCAAACCGAGAAACGCAAAGTCGGTAGCCTACAGCTTAGCGTGGGTACACGTAAATTGTCTCCAGCCCGCATATTATCTTCAATTATAAAACCGATAAAACTGTTGAAGGGTCCAAGTGTGAGTCAGCCACAATTCTCCCTCGGATTACACCCACCCCTTAAATAAATGAAGTATAGAGAGTGCATGTAACATCCAACTGCTGGGTCATACGAACGCTTTCATTTGTAAATGTAGCTTCATTAAGCGGTGAAAGTAGCATAAAAAAATATTCAATACGGGAATATTAGAAATTCAAATTTCATGCACAGAGTAAATATTCCGATATTTGTTTTAGAATAATAAAGAATTGATGAATTTAATCAAGGAATATGCCCAACTTTTATTTGTTTTAGTGAAAAATTGCATGTTTTATGCTTATGGGACTGAACTGTATGTATTACATCCTTAATTAAATCCGCAGCACTCAGTCTCCAAGAATCATGGAGGGAGGGATAATTTTGCTAGGAAATCGATTAAAATCAATGATATAGTAGATTAGGGTTCTCACTGCTGTCATGGGATTAGGGTAAATTGTGCTTCCGCCAGAAAGAAAGAAAAGATATTCTTTTGATTTGACAAAATGTCGGTCCAACATCCGCCATGACGTTTTCAATATTAGGTGATTTTTCTGGTGAAATTGCTTCTGCCCAACTCGGGGAGACAAGAGTATTCATCTTTATGAGAGATGACAACTCATCTTTGGAGCCATTTTATTCATTTGGATGGCAGCGATGTTTTCTATTTCTTGAAAAACATCATTTTTGTGAGAGTTATTAGTTTGATTATTGATTTTCTTACTTTTAATTACATTCCTTGTTGGGATTTGTAGACGGACATTTTTCAGGTCTTTGTTAATTAAAATTATGTGAAAAATTCAATTACTGAATTCTTTACAAAAAGTTCAAGTAATCAAACAAAATATGAAATATGAACTGTAGAGAAGAGCACGTTCAGCGAAGCACGGTGCCGTCTAGTGGTGAATAAAACAACTTCACATTTCAATAACAGGAAAAAATTATGTGCCTCAATTTCAAAAACAAGATGGAAATAAAATGATACTACCGTCTCAAATATCAACAACACTCTGAATAGTTGCTTTTGGTGTAAGCGTACACCATGTGCTGTTTCTTCGGTCTAATGCGCGATTTGGGAGCACGTGTCTTGAAGAGCGGTGACAAGTCTGCAGTTGGACAAGCTCAACGACCATGAATGAGAATGCTGAGGGTCCTCTGTCAATGTCGGAGTGAGGGTAGAGGGTTACAGTGTCCGTGGAAAAGAAGCCGCCATTCAGAGTGCCTTGTAGAGAGACAAAGCACATCTGCATAACAGCCATGGGAGGTAAACTGGGACTGGGATAGTCATCAGAGAACACAGATAAGAGCTTGGAATAAACAGATTGCAACTACTATTAGATTAACATAACGAATGAACCGATTTGCATTGTCACTGATGTATGACATAACGAATGCAGTGTGGATCGATACACTATTCGCTTAACGGAATTGATATATTTCCCCTGTACAGTTAATGCATGATATGTGTCATTTAACAGTGAAATAAATTAAATCGCAGTCCTCTTTTTCCGAATTGTGTTAAAGCTCATGAAGAATTTCCATAGCAATTTGTGCTTGATGGTGGTGCAATAATTATGTCATGAGTGTCGGTTAGTGACGTCATCGGATAACAAGCAGGTGTTGCATTTAAAACAACAATTTTACATCCAAAATTAGCTTAAATTAAGCTTCAAAACACATTAATGCAAAAGAAACGTTAATTAACTCTATAACACTTGTTTGCAACTTGAAAATAAAACAAAAAAAAACCCCTAAGGTCATCAAATTTCTTTATGCAAGAATACTTTTTCAAGAAAAAAAAGCTGCATTTGTTTGTTTTCTAAGTATAGTATGCAAAGAAAAATAATATGGTTGAACTCGCAGAAAGCCCATATTAAGTTAATGGGGAATTCTTGCAAATAGGCAAAAGAAAAGATTATGCACATTTGCTTATTCACATATCTCAACAGATGGTCCCTCGTCCCAAATACCAATTACCAGGTAATGGGGCATAATAAGACTGAGTCACTTTACGTAAAAATAATTATCAGTCATGTCTCGCATCTCAGCCACCTGTCACTTGAATAATAAACAAAGTCGTCCCCTAAACAAAAATTATGTTTTAGTGCATCATAAAAATTTGAGATAAGAACTTGTTGAACATGATACTATTTCAACTGGCAGGAATATAAAGAAAGGTAAAAAAAAATTGTGACATAAATACTAGCAGATAAAGTTATCTTTTTATTTTTTGTTCACTAAAAGAATGACAAGATACGATCATACATACAAAAGAAGGGGAATGTTAGTCAGACTTATCATAAATCTTTTTTTGATTGACTCTATGACATTTTTCAGGCTACGTCAGCGAACCGAGCACTTTTACTGTCTGCGTCTATTGAAAAGTGAAAACTTTTGCATTGACACTATTCGTTTAGCAATATCTGTAGTTGGTTTTGAAAAGCATTGGGCCAACAACAGCGCTGAAAAGAGAGGGGACTACGAACACGAGGGGTGATTTATCAGCTGCACTCTCAGGATGCGGTTGCTTTGAATATGAATTCGGCGTTTCAAATCCACACTCCACAACAGGAAACAAGTGAGGGAAGAGCGCCCACTGGACGAAGAGGGGGGGATATTAAGTCCCCTGATTGATTTATGCCTGGTTTTGGCATTTTATCAAACTGCAAGTGTAAATAATCAATCACATGGGCGAATGGTTTCCTCCCGTATCTAAAATATTCATGTATTCTGTCTCAAACACAGCCCCTCAAAACGCCCCTTCTTTTCACAATTGCTGATGGAAGGTTTTCATACCGTGTCAAGCTTTAAGACAGAGATGACGAGTTGGCGTGACGAACACTGTGTTGTGTTTGCCATTTTTAAAGCTAATGCATCACTATTTACCACTTTTTATCTCATTTCACATTAAAAATAGAATTTTCTCTATTTATGGTCATGAAAAAAATTGGCATTAAAAACCAGATACATTTTATGACTCGAAGACATAAATGTATTTTTAAAAAACTCTTTTACACAGTCGTATAAACTTATCACTGCGTATTTTGAATAACAGTGAGCGGATGATTAAGTCTAGCATTAATTTACAGAAAACTAAATCGATTCCGAAGGCAGTTACACGTTAAAACAAATTAACTCTCTACTGATTTCACTTGTGGCAGCGCCGTTCACGTCATCTGCATTTAAAAGCGATTTTTCCCCGACGGTTATATAAAATGAAAAATTTCCACCTTTGGGAAGATATGATTTCTCAGCATATGATATGCATTATTACAACCATATGACAATGCAGAGTAGTTAGATCTCAAGAAAACTAAATGAGAAGAAACCTTAAAAAACAATTTTTATTATGAAATTTGTTGCCGTTCCCGGAAATGAAACATGAACCCTTCAAGACTAATAGGCTTTTTGGCTTCTCCCTTCTTTTTCCAATTATAAATGCAAAGTAATGGCTTCCTTCCGTCTGAATATTTTATAATCGAAATGATCTTTCTCCCCTTTCTATTTCCTATTTCTACTCAAATCATAGTGAATGCGTCATCGCAAAATTGTGCTTTAGGCAGTCAATACATCAACACAATTTCTTTCATTGTAGGTTTAATCAGAAGTCAAAGTGTTAAAAAAATTGCAACTCGTCACTGCGCGTGTAGAAAAATTTATAACTCAATTTATAAATTGCATTTCCAATCTTGGAATTTAATTTCCAATCGCGATTTGCATTTGTACATTTTTAGTGCAGCTTGAGCAACGAATTTTCCATAAGATTTAAAGCAAATATCCTAAAACTGTCATTGCAAAAGCAGTTATCCGTTTTAAGTCCTTTGACTACTTGGAACGCTCATTCAATTTACCACTCTATTAATATCAAACGTATTTCTATTTTTGATTCCTTTGAAGCACACTTGCAAATCCCACAATTGGTTTCAAGGAATGTAAATTAACAAATCGCACAGAATCAGGCTGGAATTTGCACTCCAATTAGTACTTCAAGCTGCTCTAATCCAATCTGAAAATTCCTTTACCTTAGGCAATTGAAACAGATACGAATTCGCTAGTTAAGACCAACACCGTCAGCACAATCGTGATTTTATAAATAGCAGCGCAATTAACTTGTTTGTCGTTTGATTCCAGTATATATCAAAGCAATAATGGTTTGTTAATCACAACTGCAATTTTATTGCAGCATTGCCATTACAAGCCATTTAGTTAGCAAACAAAACGTGATGCGACGTAAAATCTAGTGAACGTGCACCTGAATACCAACACAACTTGATGATGTTGATAATACTTGAGTTGTTTGGTAGTTGTAAGATACATTTCTCCATAACGGGATGTGTGATCTTTGGAGTAATGTCATGGCCTTACTTTGAAAAGGAAAATATTTACTTTAGCGTCGTTAAAAGAGAAGTCTTTACACGCATAAAATAAAACATAAATAAAATTCCAGTTTTCTAAATCGAGTTATTACTTGGTAATGGTAGATCAGTAAATTAATGTATTTTTATCTGATGAACGAGTATTACATTGCAGGTTTATAATTCAGTAAAATCCACAACCCATTTGAGCAAGGGGCTTTTATGACCACAACTAATGATCTTATCATTATCTCTGCCATAATTAGAAATCTGGCTGCGCATTAATTGCCATTAAAGTTGTTCGCTGTGATAATCCACCTTAGTCGCAACAAAACACGAAGCATGTTTAGAAATGCAAATCATATGTGGCACAACATCACAGCTTGGCAAAGAGAATGGCCAACTTAATCCCACAAACTATAGACATGGAATTATATCATGTTGGTGCACGAGACAATAACAATATTAATGAAAATAAGCTAAGGTAATGCAAATAGGGATTAAACAAGTACATGGAGACTAATATTCACCTCAAGTAGAGACGTGTTAATTCGGTTGGTATAATAATTTTACGTTACAAACTTGTTCGGTAGGTCGTCAGGTCATTTGTAGTGTAAAGAATCATATCATGCAATATATCTCTAAGATAGGTAAACCAAGGTTAATAAATTGAATTGAATTTACTAAATACGGTGGAACAACATTGTCATTTCATCACCAACAAGTTTAGCAAATGAGTTTAATTTTATTTCAAAATGACATTACAACGACCCTACAAGCCAGAGGCAAGGTGATAATTAGGCAACAAAGTCTCTAGGTTAATGTCAACAGCAGTCGCGTAGGCCATGTCAGAAGCTACACTCAAAACCCTGGATTTAATTTCGTTTACTGCAGGTGTCTCTATCTATCAGACCTTCTTTTACATAATATTCTTGGTAAACTGCCCAAGGCTAAGAACTCTCTGGTTTCATTTCCTGTCAAGACAAAATATCCTGCCATCTTTTCTTGAGAATAAAAGTTGAATCATTTATGAAATAGGTTATCTTTAACTACCCTTCCAACATATTTTCTACATTTAGAGCAAATGTTATTTCCTTGCATCTGTAATTGTAAATTACGTCACTGCTATACAGTTTGCCGTTCGATATATACCAGAACCTCTGCAGTGTTTCTGCTTCGCTCGCAACCCTAGGATTGATTTTCGGATTTTCCACTTTTATTTTGAGTCATTTAGCACACATTAAATACCAAACTACGCATTAGAGGAAAATAATATTTTACCTTTATATCTTTCCTCTCTTATACACTCTTTCAGAGTTTAATTAGTAAACTATGAACCATTGTATTAGACTATGCGGTGAAGAAAAGATCGGTCGAAATCATCAACTGCTGTTCCCATTATATTCTAGTTTCCTGAATAGCTCCCACACGTTCATTAACTGCAACTACACAGAACAAATACTCGTTGCAGTCAATTGCAGCAGACCATATATCACAGAATCAAACATTACAACTGCCAAGCGTTCGCTGATCTATAAGTTACTCAACACTTCAACTACAAAAAAAGACTTTTGTATCTGGTCATGTAAGCAGTGTAATAATAATGCCCACTTACATTCTGCTGAACACTTCCCATTTGGATGCGCCTTCTGTATTTTGCAGCTATATCCACACATCAATAATTTATGATACGGCCTTACAACAATTTCACAACCCTAAGCGGATCGCAGAACTTCCGCTAATCAAATGCAACTGCAATGGACGAATGGCAGCCAGTTCCATGCAAACCGCACATTTTATATCCTACTGCAGATTTGCTCCTAAATCCGATGCCAGTGGCCTCTCATTACGATCCAAAACACGTCCATAGAAGGTGCTAAGCCCTTTTAGACAGAAGGGAATAACAACACATGAGAGGGGGAAAAGCAAGAGGATAATGCAGAGATTTCATCAGTCTGCTGATAATCATGATAAAAGAGAAAAGCACTCCAAATTTCCGTCTTTAAAGAAAAAAAAAAGGTGATGAAAACGAAGAGTTTTGCTGAAAAGTATTAATTACATTAATGAAGCTATATTATTGCATAGGTTAGACAACCTGCCTCCCCAAGGAATTTAAGTTTTAAGTGAATTTAAGCTTTTATGTATGAGGAAAAGAGGGGTGAATGACTGCATTGATTTTTTCATCAGAATGCCAATTAGAATTTGTCTGTTATCTGAAAGGATTTTTCAATGTAGTAATTCAGGTCACATATTTTAGCAGAGATTGTTTAAAATATACACAAAGGAAAAAAGATTTCTTTCGGAAACTTTGCTTTCACTTGAATCTGAGACAGCGTTACAAGAAAAAGGGCAATTATATTTATATTCTTGTGGGGTCTGGGTAACGCACAGCTAATGGAAAGGTTTTGTATTCTTCATTCGATTTGGATTTCTGTTGCTTGCTTTCGTTTCTCTCTTTAGTGCTTTTATTTTTCTCTTATTTTCTTGATCTTTTGCTGGTATAGCCTTCTACAAGTCACGTTATTTATTTTATAATTCACACTTTGTATAATTAAAGAAGCCGTGTGCTTATTAAAAATTTGAGTTATTAAATTTAGGCAGGTTTTTGCCGCGTAAAACCCACGTTATTGCTGACAGTCTCTGCCTCTATTTAATTATTTACAAATAACTGACATGATTTGCAGCTTTTGATGCTGACATGTGAGAATCCACAATCTTAAAATGCCCCCTAACTGAAAAGTGATTAAATAAAAAGGTACCTTGTAAATTCTATATTAAAAGTGGAAATATTTTATTCCACTTTTCATTAACTTCACTTTTTATATAATATTATATTTAAAAGCAAATTTTTCTACAATTATCAATTACAGTTGTTTATACAAATATAAAAATGTTGTTGCTATAGTAAGAATTACACAGACTATAAATTAACTTCCCATTCTCAAACATATATAATAACAGACACATGGTTGCTTGCGTGCTGCACGAAACCATCCAACTATGATCAACACACCAGTATTTCTAAAATAGAACAGGTGCAGAATCTCCTCCTTTAGTTGCTAATGAGGACTACATTTGGCTTCTATGATGTGGAATGTTTCGGAAAAGGGGAGAGCACGATGATGACGAATGGCGTTCATTGTTTACGCCAATAAGAGAAATATGTCGGACACAGATTTGTGCTTGCAACCGATCAATAAACCGCGCACTGAGGACAACCATCCTCAGTCAAGATGGAATGTAATTATAAACGTCCACTGGGATAGAGAATTGAAGATAGGCACAAAAGACACGCTAAAATTACAAATCAATAACTCAAGTTGCTTGCCAAAATTATGATTATGATTTTGATGGAAATGCTAACGATGATAGCGGCTTATTAAAATGCCAGACATGATGATACTTTGCGATTTTAAAGTTTCTATTTCCATGAGTAACCTAGGAAATTGAAATAAAGCAGGAGGACTTGAGTGCTTGCAGTGGGAGGGGGGGGGGTGTCTATAGTTCACTTCTTTTCATCTCTTTTTCTGCTTTATTTCGTTTTTGTATCTTTGTCGCAGCTTAGTTTCCTAATTTAAAGTCTGTTCAACAAAAACGTTATTGAGTCATGGCACGTTTTGTTTTCATTGAATTTTCCGTCTCGAAATAGTACAAGACAAGTATCTGTCTCGTTTGACAAATAGTGATTACCTCTTGCACTTTTTATTCTTTTACAATTTTAATTTACATGTGTGCGATTCTTTCCCCTCTTCTTCTTGGGGGGTTTAGGTATAGCTCGTGTCAGTGGCAAGAACCAAAAGTAGCAAAAAAAAAAAAACAATCATTTTTCAATGTAAACGTTTCCTCTTGAGAATTTTTTTATGCTACGAATCACTGAATGTTGTACTAGATAATGGTTGATACATGACGTTACTGATTACTTGCACCCAATAAAAAATTAAACAAGACTTAAAATGTGCAAAAGTCTGATAAGTTGAACATAAATTGTAAAATTCCTTATTAAAATATTTATGGGGAAGAGTAGATAAGAAAAATCAAGATGTTCTGAAAAGGAGCAGCGTGAACATATAATAGCTGATATAAAAGTAATCCGTGATTAGAGGTAATTCCAAGATGTCGTGACTAAGTGTAATATCAGATCATGACTTGAAGCTATTTTGGTTCCTTAAAATATCAATGGCAAAGGAACATAATACATCAATGCATTTGTCGTTTCTTGTGCAATAGTTGCCCGTATTTGTATTTTAAGAATATAGGGGTGCATACTCGTAGTAAGTTTGGCCAGAAGCGGACTTATATTTTGACTTGAAGGCAAGCTAAATTGAATTTCTGTAAAGAAGTGAGCCAAGCTATTTTGCTGACATCTGCAGGCTTTAAATTTACTATTGCCTTATAACTTCCAGTCGCATGATTGATAGCAGCAAGTAAAAACATCGCATTTGTGCCTGGCTTTTGTTTATGGCAAATCAATGTGCACAGCACACAGGCATTGCACGCAGTTTGAGCCGGCACAACTTCCTGTCAGATTACACTGCAACCGATCCTATCGAAAACTCTCTACCTGAACCGGCTGAACGTGCTTTGAGCAACAATAATTCAATAAAAACTTTTTAATATGTAAGTCTTGTGTTTTTCGTTATTTTCATAGCGAAATACGTGCAGAGAAATGAAAGCATTGCACATTTTAAGCAATAATCTGTGTGAATACACAAACTAAGGATTCAATTAAGTTGCATTAATTCGCTAATTTATTCAATTGGGGAGGGGCCACAGGAATTTGGAAAACTTTGCCACGAGCAATATTCATCACGTCGGTAATGTAATCAGCGAGCTGCAGTTTGACTGCCATATTGGACAGGATATTTAACTGCCTGCCATTCGCTTGACTGTGATGTTAGGTCTTAATCGATAGCGACCAGGTCTTCTTCCTCATCTTCTACTTTATTTCTATCTATTTTTAGTCTTGTTGCTTTACCAACCCCACTGAGTGCAGTGCACTGAACCAATCAATAAAATGCTCAAGAGGAAAACAGAATCCAACACAAAACCATGCAAAAGAGGCCATTTTCTGATAAAATTCATTATCTTAGAAATATAGACTCGTAATGCTGTAATATTGCAGCAAAAAACACATCAATTTACTTTCCCCTTTTTCTCCCTCAGTTCTGCAGTTGTCACTTGAAAATCTTGTGCAAACATTCTTGCCCACTTTGCAACTGTAATGTCATCTAAGTTTACAATACATTAGTGCTTTCCACAGTCAACATAATTTCATCACCTAATCCAATAATATTCTTCCCTTGCCACCATCACCGTATTGCCTTGAGTCTTGTTGTGTCACTATCTCATGCACCCCCTTTTTCTTCTCTAAAAGTAATTTGCAAAGCTCATCTGAAAACCTTCACATCTCCCAGCGCCACACATCTTCAATGATAATGTTTCATTTCTTCAATCTCTTTTGTAAAGCATTACAGGAACAATAATATTATCTTCAGAAGCTGTTCAACTCTTTTCATTTTTTTTTTTTAGAAAATGGAAATATAAAACATGCTTCAAATGAAATGTTATACAGGCAACCATGTAAATTGCTTTTCAATGACTTGTGGAAATTGATTTTTTATTTTTTCTACCCGGCTCTGCTTTCCATCTCGAGATAATTTTTTCCTTTTTCTTTTAAGTGACTGTTCGAATCATATTGCATTTCACAGGAGACCGATCACTAATTTTTCAAAATTTCTTTTTTTTATCAAAAACGTCAAAAAAAAGGCACATTGTCAATTACAATTGAAGACTGAATTAGTAAACGTCTAATTCCGTGTCCTAATTAATTAAAACCTTCTAATCTTCATCTAAGATAACTTCAATAAAGTTCTGCGAATTTATAGTTTGTGTTTCACTTCAAAGCATCAAATGTTGTCTTAAATTGTAAGATATGAAGTGTTGACAATTTTGAAGAAAAGTTGGTTAATTATTCATTGCGTATATGTTTTTTTTCTTCTTCAGTCAGCCTACATCCAGCCTTAATATATTAATAATTGACTTTTAGCAATACAAAACTCAAAAAGCCGCAAAAATTTAATGTAACATGTTAAAGAATTCAGTAAAAATCAAGTCGTTTAAATATGCCGTGAAACCGTTACGATATCAAACTTCCCCATCACCGTTAATGATGTCATTTACCTTGTGGCATTTTTGAAGTGGTTTAAGCATTCTGTACAGACTTGATGAAAACATGCGCAGGTCGAATGAATATATGGCCTGTCTTGGATGAACAAATAAAGATGTGCCCAAGCGCAACTTTATATCTGTTTTCCTAATATCTACCTCAAATTCTGTCTAACTACTAAAGAACACAATAAGTGATACAAATATTGCACTAATTATGCACAGCTAATGAAAATATGGTCAAAAACACGCATAGAAGTTTAAATACCATCTCATTTATATAGACACCCGTAATTAAACAATTTCTTCCCGGATCTAAATTTTTAATTTGTTTATATAACAAATTACAATAGAAACTAGAAATTCTTTCATCTGTATTGTAAGTGATGCAGTTTGTTAAATTCATCATTCGAATGTGAAACGTGTTTCTAAAACTCCTTTCATATTACGATTTTAAAATTTCACTCAGTACATCCATAAGAGAAACTCAGTAGTCCTCAGCGAGGCGTGAACAGATTGAGTGCTTTTATAGACAATTCCCTATACCACAAGGACCCTCCTGCCAAACAGGCACAAAGGAAATAAGTGACCAATAAAGTAATGTTGTTTGGCGGCGTTACAACGCACTTACAAAGAAATGATAGGGCTGCCAGTGAAATTTTGGGAGAAGGGAAAAAGGACGGAACTAAAAATGATGAGAGACGCGCACTGCTAGGCAATTAAGACTGAGTCGAAAGTACTTTCTTACCACAATTACATCATGCGTGTGTGTGTGTGTCTTCCCCTTTTTTTAGTTCTTCTATTTAATTAGCAACAGTCGCAAGAATCAGCACAATGGAAATGAAAAAGCCTGAAATGGAAAAGTCTTGCATTAACAATAAATACGGAAAAAACTTAAGACGTCATCATATCAGCAAAATTGCAAAATTATTGTGCTTTCAAAAAACGCACACAATTTATTGTAGTAAATTACTTTCCATTAGCGAGGTCTTTTATAAAATGTACGAGAAATATATTGCAGCGTAACATTTCTAATATTATACTGTTATTATGTTAAAAATTCTTAATCGCCAGGTGTAAGAATTCGCGCTCAGGCGCGTGCATTTACAAACGTTTTAAAAAATTTAAAAACAAAAATTTAACTCACTTTAAAAATTTATCTTAGAAAATACGATTTTTTTTTTTTACAAATTAATTCTTTCATCTGTTAATTTAGTCGTAAAATGGTACAGTCAATTCTCGCAAATAAGACGCGAATAGGGTGTCGTCAAATGTAATTTTTCAAAAATCTTTTCCTTAGAATAAATCTTTTCGTTTAAACTAAATACCGCTTATTACAACAATTAGGCTTAATCATCCTTTCATTATATTTTCATATTTTCATAAACAGAAGTATTCATTCTACTTACCGATAATAGAAAATCTCTTTACAATTCAGCCTGATAGCTCATTAACTCGGTCCCGTTAATTTCTGGTATCGAACCGAAATTTTCTTCAGTGGCATGCAGTTGTAGTTGTCATCATAAGCACGCGTACGCTAGACCCCAGCGTGCTCTGCCTGCGGTTTCACTGAACTCAACCAATTGAATTCTGGGAAATGCGGATGAGTCTATTCAGAAATAATGCAAAGGGACATGTAAAAAACAACTAGTATGAAAAAAAAACAGTAGTATCACAAGCCAAATCTATTGTGTTATTAGATTATTATATTATCCAATTAGTTTCTAATTTAAAAGTTCACACGCAAAGTTTTGATTGAGTTTGAAAACATATTTAACCATGTTATTTTCAAACGATGCGCATTGTTTTAAATTCATAAATCCTAACTATACAGGACACTCATAATTATTTTTAAAAAAAAATTTCCTTAAGTTTTGTGCAAAATCAATAGAAATTCTGTTTTACTTAACGTTTCTTTTCCTTAAATTCAAAAAAGACATTATCATTATTTACAATGTGTGCTAAATTGATGAATAACATAGTTTCACCGGCTATCACAACATAGACGGCACCTTAAAATAATTCCTTCAATTACTTCGATATGGGAACGAGAGCAGCTGTTAATTTAAATTCAGGAGGCGTCGAAAAAGACTAAACTGGAATTGCAATAATACTTTTTATTCACACTGTTTCAATCAGAAAAAAGAATATAAAATGATTTCCAAAATAACACACCGTTTATGAGAATGAATGACCAGAGTCAATTGTGTCCATATAACATACAGATAACGTTGTAGCAAAAGAATATCTGGCATGTATTGATCTGCGCAGTGCTATTCGATTTGCTGGCCATTCTGCTGATCAAACTGCTTTTTCTGAAAGAACTGCTTCAAAAGGCAATTGCACGTTACTCCTAAACAATTACACACAGTTGGAGTCAGATGGAAAAATCCATAATATCATTTCTCCCGTTTTCATTGTTGTTAATGGAAAATCGGTTCCTTACTTTGTCACTTATAATGATTATTTTAGTTATAAAAATTTATTGACTTTCCAAAGACACATCACTATACATAATAAAATTGGAAAATTTCGAGCCAATGATTAAGCCGCAAATTATTTTTTGTCTCGACGGAAATGAGATTTGGACAAAGGAAATGGAGAGAAAAGGATTTTATGCAAAATACACCAATTTTTGTAAATATTGCATTAAACGAATTCAGTTGCACCTTGACACGACAAATAATTGGTGTAATCAAGTCTGTCTTGCATTTTCTTAGCTTTTCAGTTTGCCGTGTACCCATGCCTATCTCTCCTGGGTGGCATTGCTTGGCTTCATTTTGAGTGGTGCAGAGTATTCATCAATAATTCAACTGTGTATTCACCAAACACAATTCATTATTAATGAAATGTTGGTTCTGAGCCATTCAGTGGACTAGCATTTCATGTAGCAATTGCAGATGACTGGAATGCAATTGAACATGTCATTTATTGCAATTGTAATCGACATACTTCATCAACAAAGACATCTTCAATTTTAGTTAGTTGTGGCACATTTTATATCCGTGTAAAATGTGCATTGTATAAGACAGGCAACGCATAGTGAATGAAAATGCCAAGCAAGTAAGCAACCCATGTGAAATTGCCCTAACAGTATCAACTAATTTCATGCATGAAGTGAACGCTTCGAGCCCAAGGGATGACTTTTTAAGTGGAAAGTTTTAGAAGAACACACCGTTAAGACATTATTAATAAACTAATAAGTAGAGCATATACTGAAGGCATTGTAAATATCATTAAAGTTAAATTACCTAACAAATGCAAACGTTGATAACACATCAATAAAAAGATCTTGTTAATAAATAGAAACTCAAACTAGAGAAATCCCTTCAAGTATCGTTTTGAACATCAAGTCAGTTGCAGAAGATGCTATAAGATTCTCTCACTGGTTGAACAATTTTACGCTTGGCGAATATCGAGCCCAAGAGACAACTTCAATGAAAACTAAAGCGACCAACAAGACAGTTATATGAAATAAGTAAACACTATTTTTTCGTAAATCTGAAAAAACAATTTTTGGTGACAGCAGGAATGAAAGGAAATTCAACTGTTTTATCGCAAGATTTTTCTCGATTACAAGGGTAGCCTTTTTCTTGACTTTTCCTTCTCTGGTCGATTTCAGCAAAAGTGTGTTGCTTTTACAACCGATCAATGAAATTGTAGTTTAGATGAACCAGGTTTGGAGAATTTCATCTCGAAAAAAACAAGAAGAAAGCCAGACACAAAAAAACGGTAGTTTGGACTATAAATCAAAGTGGCATCTGGTATGAGAATATCCAAATATGCGCTCTGAAAATTGAACAATTCTTGGAAAGCAGTAAGTAATGCCAAAAAAGTAATAATCTTGTTTTTTTTTTTCGTACAAAAAGAAATGAAATATGTAAGTAAAGAGAAAAGTTTCATTCTGTTTTTTGTAATCACGTGTCTTATGATGCTTTAAGTTATGCTGGATTAATTATTAAAAATGTAATTTGGAGGGAAAAAAGTTAATACTATCATCATTTCTATATTATTCATTTCTTGACTGATTTGTTGACATTCGAGAGCGGGGATTAAGCATATATCGATGGATATTTTTTTTGGAGAATTAAGTACGTATATGAAATATTGATCGTCTAGTTTCATCCAGTTTTTCAAGTAATCAGTCAAACAAAGAAATCTTGGAAAATATTCAAGAAAAACAAAACAAAGAGCTGAGGAAAAAGCTGTCACGTCTAATCATAACGATTTCCAATAAAATCCGATTCGATTCGGATCCAAATGCATGCGGGTTTCCAAATCTCTTTCAAACTGAAGATGGGGCGTCAAAATTGATCACACGCAGAATTGCTTTCTCTTTCAAAATTAAAATCTAAATCTGACGGCTGCACATGTGGTTTGGAAACCCATTATAAAGGTTTAAGAAATGTAGTGATATACCTCCTCATTATCCAATCGAAAATGAAGGAATAGCCACTACTTATTAAATCGACTAGGTATCCATTCCCTCCTAAAATTGGGGCTGGAGTAGGTTAAAAAAAAAAGGATTCTATCTCATTCCAAATAGCCACAAGCATTATGCGTTTGAAGCAGAACTAAACAGACATCAATGTGATTGCCAATCCCTGTAGGCACCAATTTTCTCGTCCCGGTCCTATTGTACAAAATTCACCAGTCAGCAACAAATCGATTTCAAGACTGAAAACAAAAAACAATCTATAGTTCTGATAAGAAATTAAGCATTTATCCATTTCTAATAGTGATAAATATTTTCAAATCGTGTCGGCAAATAAGTCGCAATTCTTATCATAGAACCGCGGTTGCATAATCCCAGCCCAAGTCTAGAATATTATTTATTTATTCAAATTGAATTTTCAATTTGCGAAGGATTACCTATCTAAAATCTTTTCCCTACTGACGATGTACAATGAAGTTATTTATAAGAACAATGAATTCATAAATAAGTCATAATACAAGTGCGTACTCCAAGTTAAAAATAGTTTTGGGAATTGGGTGGGAAGGGACGAATATTCCAATAAGAATCTGAGTATCAATAACCATTAACTCAACTTACTAGTCGGTATCAAGATTTCCTAGAATGCACAATTCCAAGCATAATTTTTTAAAAAAATAACAAATGAACAGTCATTTTTTTTTTTTAACTTTTTACATTATATTTACGGTCTTCTATTTAATTCATGTAATACGTAATGTATTAAATAGAGGGTCGTGAATTGAATTTGAAAATTAAATTAATACATTCGATTAATTAATCAAATTAATTTACAAATTATTTTAAATTCCGATTAAAGACATGTAATTAACATAACCAGCCTCCATCACCATCTCTCCATGCTATAGAAGCACAATCATTGTGCTGACACCTATTGCCAAAACCTGAATCTTCGAACTCTATGAGTGAATGACTTGATACAGTATAAACTGTATATTATTTTTCTCTCAAATCATATTCCTTCTAACTCGCCAATTGCTTGCCTAAATATCATACAACGAAAATTAAAATTACTTTTGCAGCAAATTTTTTATGCGAAGATTGCAGTGTAGCTTTTACCTTCAACCTAATCTTGCACGGAAACATTATGTTTTGTTTGTACATATAATGGCAAAGTCAGAGCTATGCCTTTCAACAAACTAATACTTATATTAATGAGCAATTGAACAAGATTATATTTGACACGGGAAAGAAGATTAGAAATATAATAGCACAATAATGCTACATAATACCAATTATTATTTTGAACGCAAATTTAAAAAATTTAGAGCTCCATTCAAAAATCAATACCGGTTACTAGGGTGCATCTCACTTGCACTCAAATTCCATCAGTTGCGGATTCTGCTCAACATTCATCAAGTCTTTGGATGAGTCAGTGACTATAAACCTCCTACCACCCTCTCATTTTGCTTCTTCTACCCCCAACCTGTTACCCACATCGTTGGATGCTGAATCATGCTGACATAAAGCGAAAAATCCCCCCCTCCTTATCACCTTCGTACCAGTTCCCTTCTCCAACATGTGTTTTACGGAGATCCATTGGCACTTTTATGCCTAGGCCATTTCGAATACATTAAAGGTCTAGTGGGGATGTGTCGGGAGGGAAACTCACAAAAGTCGTGCGCAGTATTGCTAATAACCAGGTGGCATTTATAGAATATGCTCATGAAAGTTTAACAACTAAAAGAAAAACAGATCTAATAGATGCAGAGGTAAATTACAGATGCATTTTTAATATTTTGTGTCCATTTGTCGTCTTCTAATAACTACAAACTACTCCATGAAACCCAAGGGATTTTTGCATTGAAAAACAAATTAAAATTGATCAAATAAGACCTACTGAAATAACTTGGCAATGCACTTCAGCTGTCACGGGTCTCATATTTATCATGAATATTTGGTTATATTGATGGAATTTTTTTTTCTAAATTCTTCTACATTCCCCTCTAACAGCAAAATATTATGGGTTTTACGTATGATTTTTCGAAACAAAATCAGTACAATTTATTTCAGTCAATTTGTATTTCAACTACATTTAGTTTTATTTTTTTAATGTCAGTTGGCAGTGAACTGTCGTCACCTTTTCGCTTAACTTGAGAAATGGATTTTTTATTTTTTTGTTTTCGTGGTCCTGTATTATAACTTGATGGTTTTGTACTTGATTTTGCAGACCCCTTTTTACTCGTGTTCTCAGTTGGAGTTGTAGATTTTGTACTTGATTTTGCAGACCCCTTTTTACTCGTTTTCTGAGATGGAATTGTAGAGGAAGAACTTTGTGATGGGCTAGTTGACTTTAGAAATGTCAGAGTAATCGGTTCCTTGATTGTTCTTGAACCTTGAGAAAACAGACCCGATTTTAGTTTCTGCCATATTTAAAATGATAATATTTTGGCCATGCATTTGTTGTTTGTCAAAAATTGAATAAAAACGAAAAAAAAAAAAAAAAAAAACGCTACCAAAACAAATTTTTCTTTTCACCATTTTCCTCCCCTAAGAATCTTATTTTTCTAGCTTAACAATAGCACAAAATAAAGAATGAAATTACCTTTTGTAATGTACGATATTGAGGTGTATGGTGTGAAATGAAAATCTTCTTCGAAATAATGTTGACTGACAAAATATGCAATGACTAGTTCACATTGTTGACGTGATAAACATGGTGGTTTACAGCTTATTTTCAGTTTGGCCTTAGACTTTCCGTTCCATAAATCAATCAACATATTGCCTTTAATTAATAGTTTTAATACGACTAAAGTTATAATTAAAGCCAATTAGTACCTGTAAGTTTTTCGCCAGCTGACTTTGCTTTCTCAAGAATAGAAGATAAAACATTGTAATAATTGGTTATGACTACTTCTTGTAAGTCTAAATTTAAAATTTTTTATATTGGATTATTTTCAATATAAGAATCCACGATTAATGCATACCACTTCCTGCTGCGCAACAGCGATCACACATCCCACCACAATTGTCCGCTTCTACTTTTATGCCAAAGTATTCTGCAATAATTGATTTTCGACATCTGACAAAAAGTAGGAGCATAAAGCACTTAAAGAACAGTTTGACTATTGTAAAAAGCTCACCTCTCGACTTGAATACAATAAGAGACCATGCTGTACAATTTTTCTAGCCCTGTTCGCTCAGTAAAGACCAACGCGCTTTGCCGACTCATATCAGAAAATCGAAAATATAATATACATTCAGCGTAATTATCATCCCGGCCTAGGGTTAACTCAACATTAATCATAAACGGCATTTGCTTGTTTATTAAAATTTTTTTTTTACCTGCCCTTCCACTTTCTTGGTAATAATTCTCCAAAGACTTGCTAATCGTGTGGTGTATTACGAAACGCACATTGGGCTTATCAATGCCCATACCAAATGCAATGGTAGCGACAATTATCTATAATATTTGGTATTATACTCTTTTGAAATGTTTGGTTTACGTTCATCTAATTTGTACCCGAATGTCCTCCACTGTCCACCGATAATGAATACTGCTACGATCTTTAGCGTCTAGTTGACCGTGATAGCAAGCAGCCCTTAACCCTTGGGCTTGAAGTACCTTCGTCACATCAATAGTTTCTTTGACAGAGCAGCAATAAATAATACCTAAATATATAAAGTTAAAGTCTGCTTTAACTAAACGCAAATCTTTCAAATACCTGACATGTTGTTGAAACGACTTTTAATTAACTGCACAATTTCGCCCACTGATTCTTTTAAAGTTCCCGATTTACTACGGACCTAATATAAAAATTAAAAAATTATTTAAATACAAAAATTTTCTTTTATAAAGAACCGAAAGTACGCTGAATATGAAGTTTTCTTATTCATTACCTCATATTTCAAATTCGGGCGATTAAATTCAGCTTTAAATATAAGAGAACTTTCAATCATAAGTATTTTTTGCACGTCTGTTAGAATATCTGTTGTAGCAGTTGCTGTCAATCCGAGAATTGTGACTTTTGGGAATTGTCGTTTCATGATTCCCAAAAAGTTATAGTCTGCATTAAAAAAAAGTCGATGTAAGGAAATAAAAAAAAATTAGTAAAAATAACGTTCACCTGGACGAAAATCATGACCCCAATGCGAGCAACAATGAACTTCATCAATTGCCATAATTTGAAACCGCCCCATTTCGTACATTTTCTGAAGTTTAGTCATGATCTGTTTACTCTTTGCTAACTTTTCTGGGGTAACGTATAACAGCTTCATGGTTGATGATTTGTCAAGCATTTTCTGAAATTAAAATGATTAAATTAGCATACTAATGGCCTTTATTTTTATGGCTAATACCTTATAAATTGCGGTAACTTCTGTACGGTTTAGGCTGGCATTAATCATAGCTACATCTATATTTAATCGTTTTAATGCCATACACTGATCCTCCATTAACGATACTAACGGTGAAACAACAACTGTAACGCCTAAATGACAAAAATTGAAGTCAAAAGTCTAACTTCAAACAATAAGATAAACTATAAATATTTGTAAAAAAAAAAAAAAATCAAAATTCTTCATCGTTGATTTTGTTGATACCATTAAAATATAATTAACAAGCAGAATATAATGTTTAACCTTCAGAAACAAGAGCAGGTGCTTGAAAGCACAAACTTTTTCCTCCTCCAGTAGGCATAATTAATATGCAGTCGTGTTTTGATAATACAGCATTCATTGTCGGTAGTTGAAAAGGTCTTAATTTTGAAATTTTGAAATTATTTTCCAGAACACTCGTTAATTTATCAGACCATTTAAAATCTATGACAGAAAAATTTATTAATATTTAAAAAATGTGTGTAGGAACCGTTAATACTTGTTCTATTCCAGTCTTGTTTTGATAATTCCACACCCTTTTGGTGCTGAATCTCCAAATTCATGTCTTCTTTACGTTTAATAAGGGATTGCTTCTTTGCTGTTAATTTTTTAATTTCATTATCAATTTCACTAATTTCTTTGTCAATGGACTTCATTAATTTATCTACAAGCAAGGAGTAAAACTTTAGTCATTTTCAATTTCCACCTTGTTTATCATAATACCGTTTTCCATTTTTGGGTCAGTTTATCTGTATAAATTTTAATTTTCGGCACGATAAACACTCAAAACTGCAATCGAATACCGGCCATGCACTCGTTCAACGCTTCCAAATTTTCATATTTACAATGCTCGCAGCGCCATCTGGGAACAGGATTTGTAAACGTTTAAATAATTTAAGGTAGCGTTCTCATCATACCTTATAACTCTTTCGTCTTTTACATGCAGAAGCCCATCAAATTCCATTTGAAGAAATTTGAAATTACTTAATAAAATTATTTCATGTTTACGGCACATAATCTCGAAAAATAAAGTCATTTGGTTAGAAAAAAATAAAAATAAGTTTTAATAAATGGAAAGAAAACTTAAATTATTTAGTTCTCTTCGTAAACTCTATTAGGTTGTTATGGTCTCTGTTTCCATTTCCAGGTTTCTCTATTTTGAGACCAGGAAAAGTGCAGTATTAACTCCCTCACGACATTCCGAGGGAGGCGTAGTAAAGATCTTTCAAGGGTGATGATCCAAATTTAGCTCTGTCGAAACACACAACTCTCAAGTTTGTTTCTCCCAGTACGAAGGCTCTAGTTTTGTATATTTAGTCAAGCTTCTAATGGAGTAGAAGCTGTTGAAAGCTGAATTAAGTTTTGGAGTTTATTCACACGCTCAATTCAAGTAAGAAATTTTTCTTTCCAACTTATACGACAGAGCTTTTGCTCGTAACATTAATCGGAACTTCACAAAGATGTAATGACATCATTTGAAAAACCTATGGTAAAGTGGGAAACAACTTCCTTTAAGGCATCACGTAAAATGTTTTGTTGCAAAGACTACAAAAGTTATTAATAAGTTGCTAAGTTCAAAGAAAATTTTGACGGTTAGTTTTTTAAGTAACACTAAATTCAGCATGTCGCAAACACCCTGAAGAAGCGATTATATCATTCCTTTTATAATAAAAATGTAGTCTTTAGATTGATGTTTTATGTTAGGAAGCTAACAAAATCTGTTTATTTATTCTCACAGTGGTCGCTGCAAACTCTTATACACAAACCAAAGTAATTCAAGTTCATCTTGAAAAAAACAGTGACGATTTTGGATTTACATTATGTGAAACAATTTATTGCGATGCCATGAAGACAGGCTCGTTAACTATAAGAAGCATTGCAGATGGTAGTGCAGCTGATAGAGATGGCAGAATGAAAGTTGGTGATCGATTATTGGCGATTGATAACATAAAACTATCGAATGCATCTTTAGAAGAAGCAAATCTTATACTTGAGCATTTATCTTCAGATGCGAGATTTGCAATTGAATATGACGTATGCATTATGGGTAAGGAAAGATTAGTCACTTGTCTTCTCACTGTTTATCTTTGGGTTTATTTGATATTTATAAAATGTTTCTTTAAACACACACACGGTCCGACCTGCTGCTTTGCTATTAAGTGGTCTTGAATGGAGCAAGTTTAAAATATCTGCTTCACTTAAATCTCGTCTACACATGTGTGGTCTCTCACTGATGTAACACCATCTGGCAAAATTTAATGCAAGGCAGTGAAGCTTGCAGTGAAGCTAATTCTGCACTCTACACAATTTTATTTTTAATATTTACCACTGTTGTTAACTTTAATAACTCCGTTTTTTTTTTTCAGATTCAGTAGATAATGTCTTTGGCCCTTTATTAGTGGAACTTGAAAAGTTGCAAGGCCTTCCATTGGGAATTTCAATTGCATTCTCTGAAATTGAAACAAATGCAGTTATAATCGAAAGCATTAAGCAAGCCAGCATAGCTGACAGGTGCATTTTAATGTGACTTATACTTATTGCAATTTATCTTCACGTCCCGAAAAAAAATGTAAGCAAGTTATATTTTCAGATGTGGAGCCCTACACGTGAATGACCAAATTCTAGCAATTAACGATATTGCAGTAAATCACATGTCATTGCCTGAAGTTGCACAAATGCTTCAATTCTCCGTTAACGACAAATTAAAATTGCAGATTCTTCCTATAGGACAGTTATATTTAAAACAAATTTCTAAAATTCCAATGATCACATCAGGTAATTATACTATAAAAAATGGTTACCTTTTCGTATATATTTTGAAATATTATTATAATTAGGTTATTCCACAAGTAGTAATTACATTGCTCTACCTCAGAGTTGGATGCATACCAATAACAGAACTTGCTTACAAACCCAAGGATCTTCCTCAAATGGTAAGCAAGACATTCACTTTAGCAGTAATGCGACTGCGATGTTTCAATTTCTGAAATGTTGAAGTGTCCCTTGCGTCTGACACCACCACAATCTGTCCTTCAAATCGAATTTCACGGCCAGAAACTATAGATGTAACATTGCACAACAGTTACTATACATATGGATTTGCTATACAACAAGGGATAAGTGCTGGGGGCTTGACTTCTTGCATGGTCATTACTAATATCGATCCGGATGGTCCTGCAGCAAGGTATTGTCAATTTTCAGTTCAGCAAAAGAAAGTCTTAGGATTGTAAGAGTTGAGCATATTCCCCATTTCAGAACAAATGTGATTCAAGTTGGTGATAGGCTTTTAGCAGTGAATGGGCAATCAGTAAAAATCATGACAGTTGAAGAAGTGACTAAATTAATAATGGAATCGCAACCAACAGTGAAGTTACTTGTTGAATTCGATGTATCAGGTAAGTGTATTAGGGCATTAAAAAATTACCTAAGTTAGTTGTTTTGCAAAAGAGGGTACCATTCTTACCTTGAGAACAATAAAGATCACACACGCATAAGTTTTCGACTCTCAAACTGTAATTACTTGCTTCCAGAATACTTGTTTTTCAATAGCTGTACATTCATTGTTAAAGTGGCTAAATTAGGAAGAGAATTGGGCATTACTATTACTTGTAAGTATGAGATAAAGACATAAAATTATGTTTACCGTTTTGAATTTACTCTGCATCAGCATCTCAAAATAATTTTGACCATTCATTGTTAATCGCTGACGTGAAAAAAGGGAGCACAGCTTATCGCACTGGTATTATTCATCCTGGTGATTACATAATTGCAATAAACGGATTAAGAACAGACAGTTGTACACCTGAAAATGCTGCTCATATTCTTCAAACCTGTGGAAAAATCGTTAAACTTTATATTAGAAAAGGAAAACTAGGTAATACTGTTAGTCTCTCTATTATGAAAATTGCAGTGTTTTAACAGTTGTATTTTGTTTTCAGAAGACGAAGCTGAAGATGGATTTTGTTATTCTGTCGAAATAGCAAGACGGGGAAGACCTTTGGGATTAACAATGTCAGGAAGTGAAAATCCGTTTGATCCAATCATAATAACAAACTTAATTCAAGGAGGATTAGCTGAACAGTAAGTACTATAAGTGTTTCACTATAAGTGTTTGTGGTGGCTTTTGAATAAATACCAAGGAATTGTGCAGATGTGGAGGCTTGCATATCGGTGACCGAATTATAGCAATCAACGGCATAACACTTCACGGGAAAACATTAAGTGAAACTATAGGCATTCTTCAAAACTCAGAAGATTTAATAAAACTTAAGATTCAAAAGAAAACTGGTATGACAAAATAGACTGCAAAAATAATGACGTTAATAATGATAGACAATGATTATTATAGATACTGATTGCAGCTCAGAAAAAGTAACTACAATACCAGATTTGGAATCACCTAGCGACGAACTTCATGATTTACACAACAGTTCAGAAAGGTTAAGGTTTGGAAGTCATAATTGTATCAGCTTAGAATAATTTGCATGTACCCTGCAGGTTGTCCGACATTGAAACTAATAAAGATATAAATGATGAAGCCGAATGGGAAAACGTCATTAAAAAATTTGAAGATTGTACAAAACAATTGAATGATGTATGTTTGTCATCAAATCTGACTACACAAAAAGAGCTTAAACAATCTACTCAAAACCTACCTGAACCATTGCTGCAGTCGAAGAATACATCAGTTCAACAAGTGTCCCAATATAGTTGCAGGAGATCTCCAGAAATCGCCAAATACTCTTATTATCCGGTTCCAGTTGAACTTTATACTGTAACTCTATTCAAAGATAAAATATATGAAGATTTTGGATTTAGTGTGTCTGACGGTGCATATGAGCAAGGTGTGTACATAAACAGGATTCGACCTGACGGCCCAGCAGACCTCTGTGGAATTTTACAACCATCGGACCGCATAATGCAAGTGAGTCAATACCTACCTAACTTCCAACATTTGAAAAAGGTACTTACTGAAAAATTCTTTACATATTTTAAATTTAGGTCAATGGTGTAAATACACTGCATTACGACTGTTGTTTAACTGTTCCTTTAATGGCAGCAGCTGGAGATAAAATAGAATTAATTGTTGCTCGAAGCCCTTTTGGTAGTCCGCAGATGGTTAGTAGCACTGATATATCGTGTCAACTTACAAGGTTTTGATGTGTTTGAATCTAAATAAATGATACATTTTGTTGTGAACGCTTGAATATAAAATGTTTCATTACTTAATGGATTGCAGTTGATTTTTACAACGTTTATAAGCAATCCATACAATATAAACACAATTTTTTTTGGAAAAAAAAACTTATAAAACATTTTTTATTCTTATTACACTAGGACAAACTCATGTAAATTTTTTTTTCAATAAAATATGAAAAACTATTAATTTACTACATTTAAGAAATTTAAGACCAGAACCAAAATGTGAGATAATATCGAGATTGCTTATTATTTGATAAAAAAAATTTGAATTGACCTTAGAAGCGAAATAAAAGATAAGTGACAATAGTTATTTTAGAAGACAAAGTTGGAAATACTTATAAATTTTAAATTACAAAACATGACAAAACACAAGTGAAATAAACCTTAGGTATGCTTACATTTTACAAATTGTTTATATTAGAAACGTACAAATTACATCTAAATCAAACTCAGTATGCTAATTTTGAGTTTAGCCACTTCCGTCACTTAAATTGACGTTTGTTGATCACTGAGTTCTTTGTCTCGATATAGGCACTCGGTAGGGACATCCCGTCTCTAGGCCAGTTCAGTGCAAATCTTGCCCCATTAACATTGTTCATATATCTCATTTGTGGTTTGAAATTATAATAAAATAAAATAATTAAAAAAATTCTTCTGAAAGTTCCATTTGAAACTAGTCTCTTTACCACGCAGACACACACACACACACACAATTTAGATACGAAGACTTCAAGTTGTTCGAAATGTTCTTTTGTGGTTTGTCATTCTTAAAATAATTGCACCTCAGACGTAAATTATAGCCCTTGATCTTATAGATGAACTCAACACTTTTCTTCAAAGTAGCATTAATACAAAATTATAAATTATAAAAATAAAGTAAATAAAATATGAAAAATCCTGACATTCGAATACATACAATCTGTACCGATTAAAATTCAAACCTGAGAGTAGAATCCTAAATAACTATCTAAGCCGAAGCCATTCTCAAGAAACTTTCTTGAGGAAACTTATTCAATTTGCCTTGTCACATTCACCCAGAATATTAAGGTTTTGCATTCATTTGCGAAATGCAGTTTTATTATCAATTTTTGTAGAGATACACGGAGGTAAGTTATACAGTTACTTCACTTCTTCCTTTAAACACCCCCCCCCCCCCCTCCCACAACAAACTGCACATTCCACACTGAATAATTCCAACAACTGTAACAGTAGAGAGCATAAAATTCCTATAAACGCGAGATGTGAAAAATTTCACATCGGTCACTATTAAAGCATCGGATTGTAAGGTAGAAGGGGAAAACACTTGCAAAATAATATAAATATTGCAGTCCCAACAAAAATTTTCGGGAGAACCAGAAAGGCCAAATGATTAACGACTAAAGACTTGCAACAGGTTTCAGTTTGATACAACCTTTATAAAATATTTTCAGTAGTGTGCGATTTAAGACAATCAAGCACTACATTCTTCTCCTAGAGGTCTTATACATAGGCAACAGCTGTCTGCCAAATAAAGCTGACATAAGGACAGACTATTTTATAAAGGACTGTCCGAACGATGCACACTGACTTTCTGTTAGACAGCAATGGTTCAAAGCATATAAGTTTAACCACTAACTAGTATTTGGTTTGGCTACAATAAGAAGACAACAAACCAATTACCTCAAAAAGTGGCTGACTATATTAGTAAACGCTTTTACAACACAATGCGATATAGAGATCTTGTTTACGAGTTTCAGCCGGTTTTGAGAACATCTTACAATTGATAGATAGAGCTATCAACAAAAGAACTGGCAGGAATAGAGAATTAAACAGACTGTGAATAGAACATGAATAACGAATCGATTCAAATTTGGCCAACCAGAACATATACTTTAAAATAAGGATTTAGCGAAAAAAAGATAAGATTAAATCATTTCGCTGTAAGAACAACCATGGTCACAGGTAAAGAAATGTATTAAGCTTTGTGAGCCAAATTGCAGCAAAATGATACAAAATGGATAGAATTTCACCACATTCAAAGGAAAGTAATATGTAAGTTGGTAGCGGGCGGGACCGATTACTTTTCAAAGAGTTATTATGACTCCTTTAAGGTAATTTTCAACATTTCGAGTATTAGCAATTCAACCAATGAGAATAAGGGCCAATATTACCGTTTAACTAGAAAAAGGAATGTACACGCACTGAATTTAGTGTCAGCCAAATTTCGAAGGAAACACAAAATCGTATAAAATTAATCATATTTATGAATTGCAATATATAGTTCACATCAGCTACCACAGTTTCCAATTATTGGCTATTTTATAATCAGTCATCTGAAGTCCATGTATTATGCTAAAAAATTGATAATAAAATGCTAATTGCAAATTTCGTATTTTTCTACTGTAGGCAAAATATGACTTGGCGTTTCAAACGGTTAACATTGAGAGGACAATTACTGTATTTCATTTGTTATGATCTAAGAACTGTCGACGTTAACAACATAGCTCATTCTGTATAACTAATTCAACCTACAGCTAAATAATACTGTGTAATCTTTTAGTACAGTTTCATTTTACAAGAATGCTTGGGCTACATAATTAGATTATAAATGACAAAATACAAAGTGGAAAATATGTTTTCACTACTGAAAATTGTTAAACACGGTCAAAGTTAACTATAAGGTTCATTAAAATGATAATAGCAAAATTAAAAAGATAAAATATTCAACACAATTTTCTGAGTAAATTACATGAATCAATTAACTTCAGGTATAAGAGAAATAAAAAAGTTAAAATATTGAAATTATTTAACAATCAAAAGCCAAGTTGTTAGGTAAGGTTCATTTAATAAAACTTATTCTAGTAAGTAATTACTTGTGGCGTGATTTGACCTTATATACTTCCAAGACATATTTAAGCTTTACGTAATTTTAAATACGTTTTAGTTTAAACAGATCTTGTAGTTAGCTTTAATTTAAAATTATATGCAATAATATAAATTCAGAACTAATTAACTACAATACCAATAGTTTTTTTTAAAACTGATATCTTTAACTCTAAAAGTAAAACGTCGTTTCAAATTGAACAATTAATAAATGATGAAAAATAAAGCTCAATTAAAAAAAGAATTTTGCTTCCAATTTTGTTTTAAAATGTAGCGAGATATTGTAATAAATGCCCATACAAAATATTTGCCAATCTAATAATAGGAGCTATATTTGTGATCATCATTGATTTTTTTATAATCTTGTGAAAGATCTGCAAATTATAAATTATCCTTATTTCAACTTGCACTTAATAACACATGAAAATTGTCCAATTTTACCTATCCTATAATTGCTTCGACACTATTGTTTGCGATGCAGTATCGTTAAATCTACCTTAACTGTAACTTACAAATGATAGTGTATGACAAAATCTTTGAAGATAGCGAGCATGATGGAATAAACGTTAGTTAGTCGTTTTACGTACAAATCAGATATGAGTAAATTATGAAATTACCTTATAGCTAACAATATTGTAACGTTAATTTTTAAAAAAAAAATCCTAAAAAAAGTTAACCTAGAACCAATTTCATCCTTAAAAGACAGATAATACAGTTTTCGTTGTAAGTTATGATCCTGTATTGTCAAAATCCATCATACTCAACATTCTTAGAAAAATATGTTTCACATACCAAAGCACTAGTAATACTTTACAACTTTACTTTGCACAAATATTAAGTGCAAGATGATTTTAATATACGTCAGGCATATATTTTTTTTAAACAAAATCATGCTCGAGTAGTGGCGATTAAAGACCTAACCTATTTATTTACAAATGCCAATGTCTTAATACGAACAATATGCGAACATTCCAGCAGTTTAAAACATTTATGAAAGCCATTTCAAATCACATCTTAAAAAAAAAAAAAGAGTGCAATAATTTCCAAATTGGTAAGAGAAATTTGTCACTACAGGCACTGCTTTTTTTGTGAAACACTTGATTGCATTTACACTAAGAATGTTATCTGCATACACATAAAGTGAACTGATAATAACCAATAGCGCGTTTTCAGTTAAAACTTATACATAAAAAGGATTAAAAAAAATTGTTGTACAGATTTCATGTAATTGAGATATGAGGAATGACAAATATTTTAAACTGCCAGAGAAATGAAGTAATTAAACCAATTCAAAATACTAAAACGCAAAATAAAAATGGTTTTAAATGCAATCCTGTTGCAATATAACTGAAATTAAAGATAGGTCAACCATTCTTCTGAAAATAAAAAAATGAGTTCAATTAAAAATTAACTTCAGTTAACCTCTTTTAAAATGTTATTTTAAGTATTTTTCACAAAATTGATAAGCGTATTAGACTATCTAAAACAACTTCTTAACTAGAGATAATACTGCTGTTTAATATTAACATTATAAAATTAACTCGCTTGTGAATAAAAGTTTCTAAGAACAATGAAAATACTTCCAAAATATGGTGTAAATGTATATAAATGAAAATTTGTATATAAAATATTACACAAATGTGACAAACATCAAAAATAAAAAAAATTTGATTAATACTGGATAAAGTTTAAACTTTGGCAAAAAAAAAAAAAAAAAAAAAAACAGCATAAATTGCTATATTTTATAAAATTAAATTAACAGTGCTGTTATGCTAATTAGTTTTTGGTTTTAAACGTTTTATACACTATATTCCAAAAATAAAAATTTTTCTGAATATAAAAATAAATGCTCATGTATTATTTCGAAAGAAAGTAAATCTTTCCTTTAAGTAATTACTTTCTTATCATACTACCATGCAGCAGTATTCTATTAAAGCTACATCATTTAAAACAGCATCTTAGCTGTACCTTAACAACAATCAACTTTTTGAATAAATTGAACTCAAAATGATTGTCAGAAGAAGAGAAATATTGAGCTGAACAATGCAACCAACAAATATCACATTTTTTGCCACAAAATAGGATCGCAAGTTGTAAATTGGTTTTCATTAAAGCACGGCGGTAATATGTAACATACACATTATATAAACGACCCCAAAAATAGTACCGTGTGTACATTTGCGTATATTCTGCATTTTCAGACCCCAATATAACAATTAAAAACTTACCTATGATACTGCCTTTGAAAATTTTCTGCCTGCGTATGGGTCTTAAAGATAACTGTAGCTGTCCGTGCCATTGGGTTAAATTGGAGACACTGAAACATTTTAGGTTAAATAAAAGAAAGTTATCTCGTTAGGATGAGGACAAACAATCCTAACTTTCACATTATTTAAAAGTACTCCAAATAAGAAACCGCTCACCTGAATATTACCCACCGCTGTGCACATTTTATGGATATGTGCTTCAGTAGTACTTGCTGCCAAGTTTTCAATCCGCACTGTACAGTTTCGGGATTCAGTACTACTCGGCACATTTGAATTTACGGGAGGAAGACTCTGAAAATAAACGCGAGCTCCAAGGTTTAGCAGTTGCATTTAAAATGAAACAGCCAACTTTCGAAACTGATAACTCCAACTTAAATTGTATCTGAAGTAAATCACATTCATTTCTTACTTGTATCCTTGGAGGGGGCTTTCCTAAAAGCGACTGTGCGGAAAAACCTAGCAACAAAAAAAAAGTTAAATGAATTGCATCATTATACGAAACGAAAACTACCTGGACCAGGACAAGGACCAGGCCCAGGGCGCGGGCCTGGTCGCCTTGGAAAAGAATCGGCGAACCCCATCATGGGTCCACTAAAATCAGCAGGATTTTGTGGTGGTGAGTTTCTCGGAAAATTTGATGAAGAAAGCCCCTTTTCAATAAAATTTTGATATAAAGAACCAAGTTCGACAAACAATGTAAGTTCTTACTTGTGTCGGTAGCATATATTTTATTAGATTTTGCCCTTTAAGTGATGCAAGAGGTGCTTGCCCTTGAGGTGAACTGGGTGGAGCATTTTGAACAGTCCGATTAATATTTGGCGGGGGCAAACCTATTGTAAAATAGGTTCATCATTAATAAATAATGTATTCTTTAAAATATGAGTAAAGAATGTACGGTAGACACCACTTTAGACACCACTTTAGACTCGTATTCATTCTTACCCATTTTATAATAATCATACCATACAATATCTATTATAGTATTTGGTTAATTTGTATTGGATCATCCAAGATTTCATATTAATAAAGATACTAATTGAAATATAACCACTTACTTTCTACTACATTTTCCGGACTATCAAGACAATTATTATTTCCATTGTTTTGATCTTGTTGAATTCTTCGCATTACAGCATCCAATCGTCTGCGTTCTTCCTTCTTCCTCAATACCTCTTCTCTTTTTTTCTTTTGTTCCTCTAACTTAGCCCTCAGTTCTTTAGTTTTTGGATCCTTAGAATAAAAAGAAATTTCGTTTAGTCTTTAGTAATTAACTTTTTCTTGTTTTAGTATCTGCTTTACCTTTTCATCTTCTATCGGTAAGCGTGCCTTGTTATTTGATAAGGTCAGAATGGCTACTGGATCGAAACCACCAGTTTCTTTATTTGCATCATTTTTATTTGTTGGGGCCACAGGTTTCGCAGCAACTTTTACGGGATTTTCAGCAGAAGGTGCCGATGCAAAGTCAATAAGCTCAATTTCTCTTATATTCGATTGATTCTGCTACAAAATTTAAAATAAAGAAATAGGGATATTAATTTTCAAACTGATAGGTGACTATACCTTTGGAGCTAATATTTGCGCATCAAATTTTGGTTGCTTCATGGTGGGATGAGATAGCTGCGGTAAAGGTCGCTTTAGTGTGTTCGAAGCCAAGTTTGTATTTGCTAAGTTGCTATAACAAAAACAAAAATTAGCAATTGTAAAAAATCATCATGCTTTTAGGGTTGCATGTACTCATTTTGTGCTTGCAGTTCATGTTGAGGTACAGGAGTTATAACTTTGAGTGCACTGTTGTTGTTGGAATACGGTTGATGCTTGACAAAGAAGTGATAATTCTTAAAATTAAAATCGTTCTATAAATGAATCTGCATAAAAATACCTTCATACGAATTGCTTTATTTTCGGATATAATCCCTCTATTGGCATTGTTATAATTCCCACGAGTTCCTTCAAACTGCATCTGCTTGCGGGTGAAATTTACTTAACACATCAACAAATATTTAAAAGAAGCTCACCCGTTGATATTCTCCTGCAGTCAAAGTTGAATTTCTGTTGGCATTAGTTCTAGGAGTTAATCGAGGCTGCGGTGGTTGCATCATGAGACGCGGTTGAAACTTCGGAGGAGCCTGCATCATAGTTGTATTGTCTTGAAAACACAGTTGATCTTGCATCATATTTGGTGCGGGCTGAAATTTCTGCTGGTTCTGCATCATATTTAAACCAGCATTAAAATTCTGCTGATTTTGTATCATGTTTGGACCAGCTTGAAATTTCTGCTGGTTCTGCATCATATATGGACCAGCTTGAAATTTCTGTTCGCTTTGCATCGGATTTGGACGATTATGGAATCTTGGTTGACCCTGCATCATATTCACCTGGTTTGTTGATGATGCATATGGTATACGCAGCTGTACGTTTTTTCCTGGAAATGGCACTGCTACCGCCTGATTGTTTTGCATTAATGATGACATCTGAGCATTGGGTTTATAAGGTGGCTGATATGGAAACGGAAAATCAGACGGGGGTTGAGAAGGGTTTGGAAATTGGTTGTTATTGGATGAATTGTGCCCTTGATGCATCCAATTTGGCCCATGGCAATTTTGCTGAACATTAGCAATTGGAATACCTAAAATATAATCAATAAGCGATATTCAAACCAATCGTGCTTTTAGAATAACGACACTTGACTGTATTGTAGCTGCATAAATATATGATATGAATCCGTTCACATTACAAAAAGCCAAATAATAGCTTACCTCTTTGCAAAAAATTCAATTGGCCAGCATTAGGTATGGAGAGTTGAGGAATCTAAATAAGAGAAAAAAAAATTTGCAGAGCCATTGTTATTATTGTTATTATTACTGCACTTACCCCAGGTGGTGGGAAAATCGCTGGATTTTGTAGAAGACCGTCATTAAACACCTGAAATTGTAGCGCCTGACCTCCATTCACATTTGTTTGCATTAACGAACGATTCGCCATGTTTAGTTGGAATGCAGGATTGGCAGGTGGTAAATTTTGCAGCAATGGAGGTGGTTGATTGTTGTTGATAGGTCTTATGCCATCATTTGATCGTACCTCTATAAGATTTCTATTGATGTTTGCATTATTTTGGTTTAGTGAATGCCTCGGGTAGTGTTGATCAAATTTCTTGATGTTACTGTCTGACTGCCAATAATTGTTGCCTAATCAAGAATGATATATAATTATTAACAAACAATCATATAGCTGCCTATAATATATGCTGGGATTATTTTTGTCCAGGAAAACAAGTTTAACCCCTGAAAAGGTTACAATGAATATATTTATAACTAGTAATAGCAGGGCGAAGTAAATTGAAGAATCAATCTTGGAGTAAGGATATGTATCGATTTGACTTGAACCAAGTTGGGACAATAAAAAAATAAAATGGGCAACTGGATACCTTCACGATATATAAAGGAACGGCTCTTGCCGGTGTAAAAATTAGCATTCATGAAATTAAACTTAACAATCTATGATCATTTCATTAATATTTCCAGTATTGGTTATTATTCTAGTGAAATGTTTTAACTATAAAATGGTATCCCTAGTATCTGACCGTCAACTTTTTGACATTATTTGTTATTTGTAAACACATATCTCTCATAAGTGCGCTTTCGATAACATTCCAAACATTTATTCGTCAAAACAAGAGCTATTGAAAGCACTATTATTTAATCTAAAGTTTCCAAACATGTCAATTTAGAGTTTTGATTAACGTACCTCCTGGTTTCTGATTCCCTGCAGATTTAAAATTAGGATTGATATGAATTTTTCTTCCTTCTGCCGAATGTTTCTCATGTTGCGGAGAAAACCGCCGCTCTTGTTGAATGTTTGGCCTGAGCGAATGCTTATTTGCCATCTAAACCAAACCAAACAGTTGAAAATTCAAGATAGACTATAAATCCTGAAGCTAACACTTACGTTTCTCTTAAATTTGTCAGTTTGTGGACCACCATCTCTCTTTTGATTTGTATGAGGGAAATTAGAACTGTGTTTAAATCCTACTGGCGGCAAATCTTCCGCGGCTACAATAGACTCTGCCATAGCAGAATTTGAAAATGGATTGAGCTACTTTATACACATTAATTAATTTCATTTTTACCTAAACTTTCTGGTATATCTCGTCGAGCTTTTACGGTCAGTGAAATGTCTCCCGACTTTCTTTCCGATACAAATCGTCCCCTATGTCTCCCACTAGCATCTTCATCCTCACTTTCAGAACTCTCGTGTTTCTCATTCTACAAAAATTAATGTAACAAAAAGGAATTCTTTTTGAATCGAGTACAAACCTCCTTAAGACACGCATTGGTGTTGTCAAAATCTACTTCCTCCTCAGGAAGAATTTGCAAAACGTCATCTTCTTGACGGCTGAAAAATGGAAATAACTCAATAAATATTTAACTGACCTATAAAAATATAGCTTTTAAATGTCACTTACGTTGTGTTCACACCTGTATCGTTTACAAGGTCACCTGAAAGACGTGTTAAAAGTATATAATAGCTCAAACATCTGAAATCATGTTAAAATTACTTTTTAGAACCGCGTCTTCGGAATCACTGTCAGCCAAAAGAGCTGCTTCTTGATCATCATTCAGTTCTTCGTCTATGTCTTCGTCCTTTTAATATAATTATTATATACAAACTGATTGTAATCTTCAATTACTAAAATGAATCACTCATCATCATATTTCATTTTAACATGCATATTCCATTTTAAAAACGTACAAAACATCTGGAAGAACCATCATTACGGCACATTGTAGACAGCTGTATTTTCATTCCTATTCCAATTTGATATTGCAAGTTCTCAAAGGTGAAAAAACTTTTACGCGCTGCTAGTTAGATAAAAGTTAAAATACTACTGACCTCGATTTTTTGCTTCAGTTAAAAGAACAAATTATTTTAATCATCAACGGGAGTGGAAAAATCAAAAGATAGGGTAAAGGGCCTTAAAAAAATCAATTACGTCAAGTTTTCAAAATAAATGAACTTAATGACCTTAATGGTTGGCACGGTTTTACTAGTTTTATTCATCTTTGTTATTTCTTTTCATCATTAGCCCAAATTTTCTCTACCTGATCAAACAATAAACTTCGTCGAGTTTATTACTGATTAAAGAAACGGCATTGTGAGATGAAAAAAAACGTTTTGTCTTTAGGATAAAATACAATTTGCATGTGTTCATTTATACCTACGATTCAGAAAACCTTACACAATTATTAAAATTAGCCTCTTAGTTCTTTTTTCCTTTGCATTCTTTAGTTTTTATAAAAAAAAAATATTCGAGACGATGAATTTGTTTCGAATAAGGATTTAGATGTAGGTTTCTTTAGTGAATTGAATGAAGAAATGCACATCATAACATCACAAATGTGATTGATGAGTGAATTGAATGAAGAAGTACTGATTTTAAAACGGGAGCTTGGAAAAAAAAGCCTAGAGAAAATATCAGTGGACCTACTCACTTTCAACACTGTACTTGCTAGTAGTTCTTCTCTGAAAATATAAATAAAATGACTGTTACGAGTGAAGTATTAATAGAGAAAAACGAAAGGAAAGGGATGTTTTAAATGCAAAACTACACGCTTGTAGTAATTTTGGGTACATAAAGAAATGATCCGCGTATAAAATTGCAGCTACATGAGATCACGGGCACTAAGTGAAAATTCATTAGTGTATGATGCCATGAATTCAAGTTACAGATTCAATACAGCCTCGAAGATCAAAACATTCACCATATGAAAATTTAATCCAAGAAGGTAATTGCACGCATGTGTATATTACTTCAAATAACATTAATAACGTACTAAAATTAATTATGGGCAACAACTTACTCGTCCATTATGGTATTATGGTATAGAGACGCCACATTGTTTATTCTGAGCTCCGAGATAGGCTCGTCACAACGCTCTTGCCCTGAAGCGGATGACGCTTCAACCATGTGATGCGTGACGTCATCTGACGTTTAAGTGCGCTTGAACTTAAAAAATGTACACCAAACTTAAGTTTGTTTGCGTAGATTAATAAATAAACATAGTCAAGTAGTGACTGGATCAAAAGTTAACAACAAATTGCTTTATTAAGGTTACATTAATTGTAAAAATGAAATTAAAGATCTAAATTTCAGTTCGAAATATTTTAATAAAAACTTTTCACACGCGATTGTTTACACATGGCTTCTAGGTCTTCACCTATATTGCATATATCAATGTTTCTCCTGCTACATAAAAAAAAGATACAAATCCATTCAAAAATGCAACACACGCAAGTTTATTGATGACGCATCTGTAATAAAACGTCTACCAAAGACGAGCATTTCTTCATGTGTCAATTAAATGTATTCGTAACTAAACCCAAAAGTAAAGTATTGTACCTCAATATTTTTTGAAATACTAATCTTATCGTATCTGAAATTATAGAAAAATTTAGAAAGTTAAGAAGGTTAAGTGAGGAGTTGAAGTGAAGTCTAAAATATAACCCGTAGACGTTTGTGTTTTTCTATAAATGTCAGTACAGAAGCTTCTGTCCCAAAATGAGCATGTATCGTCATCCGCTAATAATTTTTTTTACAAAAACAACTAACGCTGTTCAGGATGTTTTACAGTAAAAACTACAAATTGCTTCATTACAATGAATGAAAATTTGGCTAATAGGTGGCAGCACAGACCAGCATCTGTATTCTAAGCCGAGTTGCCGTTTAGGCTTGCGGTCTAGCCGAAGGAAATGCTCATCTTGTATTCGATGTTGTAAATCTTGGCGTCAGAATAGATATATATTAAAGTGTATGATCTACTTTTAATATTCTAAAACTTGTTATCCATCACGTAACCGATTTGTTCTAAAACTTTATTGCAAAAGTATTTGCACCTTCCTTTAGTTAGTGCATGTTTATTTATAAAACTAACTGCGACAATTTTCATCGAACTTGTGCATCATCTTTAGAAGTACAGTGTAAAAAAAGAAAAAAGTTTGCAGTGTACGCGTGCAACACTGAAATTAATATACTAATGATAGGATACATTTTTAGAACTTTAAGACAGCCTTTAGCATCTAGCAACAGATATAGGTATATATTCTTTCTTACGATCATTTAGTTATGACTGCAAATTTACGATAATACAACTCAAGAGAGTTGCACTGGTTGTTAGATAAATAAATTATTAAGTAACTTTTCTAGTCTAACATTTTCTTTTTAGACAATTCACTCAAAAAATGGCATCAATGAGCAACGCAAATGGAACTTCTCCAGGCAATAAACTTCAAAGTGCTAAATCGCCATATTTATTGCAACACGCAAATAATCCGGTTCATTGGTGAAAATATTTCATTGGGAGTTATTCTCAGTATTAGTAAACGGTCATTTAAAAAAATAATGTATTAGGTATCCTTGGGGTCCTGAAGCTATTAACAAGGCGAAAGAAGAAAATAAACTTATTTTCCTCTCCGGTGAGAAACAAATCTCCCACCTGACCTTTTGGTTAACAATTATACTAATTTTAGTTGGATATTCAACTTGTCATTGGTGCCATGTTATGGAAAAAGAATCTTTTGAGGACAATGAAATTGCAAGGGTAATGAATCAACACTTTATAAGCATAAAAGTTGACAGGGAAGAAAGACCAGACATTGACAAAGTGTATATGACTTATGTTCAAGTAAATATATTTAAAACTTACTTTAAAGTGGATTATTCTTGACCTTTACTTTTATCCCAGGCAACAACTGGAAGTGGTGGTTGGCCTATGAGTGTATGGTTAACACCCGATCTTAAACCAATTTATGGAGGCACTTACTTTCCTCCCACTGACAAATATGTCAATCAACCCAGTTTTAAAACTGTATTATTAGGAATCGCTAAGCAGGTTTTGCATTTTTTTTAATCAGTGAAAGATTGATGAAAGGGGTAAGGGAATTGTTTCCATTGCAGTGGGACGAAGATAGGTCAAGACTTGAGAGATCGGGTTCAATAATAGTTGATGCAATCTTGAAGGAAAGCTCTCATCTCGTCAAGGGAGAAGGCCTTCCAAGCTCTGCATTCATTCACAAAGGCTATCAGCAATTGACAAATGCCTTTGATCCGAAGTTTGGTGGCTTTAGGGGTGCTCCAAAGTTTCCTCAACCAGGTTAATTCGCCGGCTTTGTAATAATATACAAACGTTCACTAATTTACTTGTGTTTAGTGAATTTGAAGTTCTTATTCACTCTGTATCATTCCAAGCCAACTTCTTCAGAAGGAAAAAAGAGCTTAGAAATGTGTCTTCACACATTGAAGATGATGGCGAAAGGGGGAATTCACGACCACATAAGTCAGGTATATTCACCATAGGAAGAAAATATATTAAGTTTTTAAATGCGACTACTATCAATTGTAGGGGTTTCATAGATATTCAACAGATGAAGAGTGGCATGTTCCACATTTTGAGAAAATGCTGTATGACCAAGCTCAATTGGCCGAAGTCTATGCTTACGCTTACCAAATAACAAGAGATCCGCTTTATAAAGAAATAGCTTACGATATCTTAACGTATGTGTCTAGGGATCTTAGTGATAAGGTAATCAAAGTTCCATTTTATATTAGCAAAGTGTATCAAATGGCTGAATTCTTATTGTAGTCAGGCGGGTTTTACAGCGCTGAAGATGCTGATTCGTTTCCGTCAGCAGATTCTAAGGAAAAGAAGGAAGGTGCTTTTTGTGTTTGGACTAAACAAGAGATTGCACAGCGTTTGGCAATTCCTATAGAAGGCAGCGATAGAGTGAAATTGGCTGACGTGTTTTGTGACTATTATAACATTAGAGAAAATGGGAATGTAGATCCTCGTAAGGTAAAAAATTAGGTATATACGTAGGAAATGAGGAGTTTGCATGAAATCTTATATTCTAGGATCCACATAATGAATTGAAAAACGAAAATGTACTTTTCACAAGGGATACTTTAGAAGAAGTGGCGAATCGTCATAAGTTAGATGTGGCAGTTGTAAAAAAATCACTTGTTTTGGGACGAGATATACTTTCAAAAACAAGAAGTGGGAGGCCGAAACCACATTTGGATAATAAAATGATTGCTGCTTGGAATGGTAATATTGTTTGTTAAAAAGTTCTTATATTTGGAGAATTGGTAGATTTACGTCAAATCTGCAGGTTTAATGATGACTGCCTTCGCTGTTGCTGGGGAAGTGTTTAGAGACGAAAAATTAATTTCAAGAGCAATTAATGCAGCTACCTTTATGGAAACGAATTTGTACGATGCAACATCTCAAACTTTGAGGCGAAGTTGTTATGTTCATTCTAATGGAAACGTTGTGCAGAAGTGAGTGATGATTTGTAGCAATCTCACAGTTTGTATTTTTATTGTTGTTTCGTTACTTATTTGCAGTGATCCGCCAATTAATGGATTCTCTGAAGATTATGCTTTTGTCATTGAAGGATTACTTCATTTATTTGACGCTTGTGGCGATATTAAATGGCTAAACATGGCTATAAAATTACAAGAATATCTTGATCAGTCGTTTTGGGATCCTGCAGACGGTGGATATTTTCACACTGATGGCAAAGATACTTCTGTACTTCTTCGATTAAAGGATGGTGCGTGGAGCTGATGAAGTTATTTTGTGGTCTAAGCAATTATTTGTTCAACATTTTTAGATCAAGATGGTGCACAACCCAGTTCAAACTCTGTGTCATGTTTAAATTTGCTAAAATTGTCAATTCTATTATTTAATGAGGAAATGAAAGTTAGAGCTGACGATATCTTTAAATTATTCAGTCTTCAATTAAAGGCAGTTCCGTTATCCTTGCCATTATTACTGAGCGGGCTGCTTCTAAGTCAAAGTAAATGGAAACGGGTAATTTTTTTTCTTGAAATATGTAATTTTTTTCAGTGCTGTAAAAGTATGAATTTTGTTTTCATTTTGTAGATCCTTGTTGTCGGCGCAAAGTCAACAGATATTGAAACGTTGATGACAGCAATCCATTCAAATTTTACACCAAATAAAGTTGTCGTGTTAATTCAAGACTCAGCTGACCACCCCTTGTACAAGCAGATAGCATTGACTGACCAGATAAATGTTTCCTTAGGCTCGCCTACAGTGTACGTGTGTGAGGGCAAAACTTGTTCCTTGCCTATCACTGCTCATGACCAGCTTGCAGAGTTGATGAAGAAATAAATGTTACAAAGAAGCGTCAAATTAAAAATTTAAATGTATTGAAAAAAACTTCAAAATAAATAGTTCGTTGCAACGCCAATTTCAGTTTTCATTAATAAGATAATTTATGAAGGAAATAAATTGCTGAGGAGCAGACTTACTAGTATATGTACAACATCTTTCGTCAGTTAAATTTAGCACTACAGTTCCACCGGAATTTGTTAAAGGAATTTCAAACACTTACCTTATTTGCAGTCATTTCCTATGCTGTTTTGCTGTTTTGCATTGAACGCATGTGCGAATGGTTTAATTTATGTGCGCACATGGTAATCACCTTGAATATTGTATGTACTGTACGTGTGTATTAAGTGTTTAATTGGATAAGTTATCAACATTAAAATGATAAAAGTATTTTAATTTGAATTTTCTCTACACTGCTCCGCAGGTCTTTTTAAGGCACTAATAAACTTTTTTCAAATGTCTTAAATTTGTTAAAAGATAAAATAGTAACGATAAGTGATAAATTTTTTAAAATACAGAGTATATTTTATTTTAGTTAAGTAAATTTATTAGAGAAAATAGCAAAACCAAATTATAAAATATATATTTCTATACCGGACGGTTATAAGAAAAGAAATGGAAATAAAAAATGATAAACAACCTGATCTACAGATATTTTGTAAGTAACCAGCCTTAGTACTTATATCTCTAAAATAATTTTTATAATACTGTACAATAGGTGCCCCTAAACCGGCAGGGGACAGCTGATGGGCAAAAATACAAATCTGAGATCAGTATTAAACTTTTTTCTTGTAATTAAGGTAACTCAATCGTTTAAAAATTAACTTTGTATTTTTTTTTTTGAAGATCGATGATTTCAAAGTTCTTTTTCATCATCATTTTCGTTGATCGTTCCGCAATTTGTTTCATTTTCAGGGGATGAGGGGCCGCTGCTGGGCACGGATTTCAGCTCTACACTTTGCGATTCACAAGACCGTGGTGAATCATCTTCACTTAACTTGAAAGAATTGGATGGAGATTGTGCAGACATAGCGAGAGGATTACATCTTTCATTCTCTGAATACATGGCATCATAAGAATGCGTGGATGATTTGGAGGACAGTTCCTCAGCTTCCACTTGATTGGGCTTGCAGCTTGTCGTTTTCCAATGTGTTCTGAGGCCACTTGCACTTATGTATTTCTTGTTACAAGATTGGCAAATGTAAGGACGCTCGTTCGTGTGAAGCCGCTTGTGTAGTTTCAGATGTACAAATTGAGTGAATTTTGCTTGACACAAGTCACATGCGTATGGTTTTTGCCCACTGTGCAACCTCAAATGGGTCTTTAGATTGCTGGTGCTGCTGAAACGTTTCTTGCAAATTTCGCACTGATGGGGCTTTTCACCCGTGTGCACCAAGTGATGTTTCTGCAGATGAGCCAATTGAGTGAAACTTTTGGTGCAAACATTGCATTTAAAGGGTCTTTCTCCAGAATGTGTACGTAAATGTACTTTAAGATTAGACAACTGCCCAAAAGTCTTATAACAAATATTGCATTCGTAATGCATTTTGCCATCTTTCTTTTTCAGTGGGTATGGCAATGATCGATACCCTTTGGAATCACCGTTCTCATCCAAGTCATTTGGTGAAAGTTGCCCATTGCTCATATGCAACATTGGATGATCCGATAGGCAAGTCGACAGTGGTCTGTGATACGGATGATGACAATCAGGCAATTTGTTGAAATTGCTGTCGACTGGATGACCACTCGCACTGCCATTTGGCCTCGTGTAAGTGTACATGCCAAAATGTGCCGGTGAGAACATGCTACTCATTCCATTGACATAAAGCAGATTATTTTTAACAGGTGGTACACCATAAGTGGAATTCTTGGCCGTGGAATCCGGACTCAGTTGGATACCTTCGAGATTGGCATATCTGAAACTTTTCTTGTAAGGATAAATGATGCGAGTGTCTGGAGGGGTTGGAGTATTGGAATCAGGTTTGGGCATTGTCGATTCTGGTAAAACATCAGATTCCTGGTTCATTTCTCTGTAGCATATTTCTCTATCAATCAAGCCATTTTTTTCTTTCCTCAAAAGAAGATTTTCCAAGATTCCAGTTGAGGATGATTTGGGACTTGAAATGACTGAAACTCTTTGCCTTATTCCTTCATTTGACGTAATAACTGATGTTGTTTCTCTTGAACGGTCGCTTCCATTCTCATTGGCAGCACCTTTGTCAGTTTCCTTCTCTCCTTGCCAATCATTCTTGGGCTTTGGAGTGATAACTGTTGCTCTGGGACTTACGCTTTTCTGCTTCCGTTCAGCATCTTCCCATTCTTCTTTTTCTTGACAATTCCCATTTTTGCGGTAGTTGTATGCCTTACACATTTTTATTTTCACTTTACGATACTCATTTTTCAGTTCTGGATATTCATCCTCTTTTTCATTCTTCTTTTTTACGCTAAAATCAAGCACAAAGTTGTTATCACTATCGCTGTCGCTGCTGTCTTCTGGCGGAGTGAACCCATCATCATGATTGCCGTTGCTGTAATACCCCTCATCAGATCTCACACTGCATTCAGTCGGTGTCAGTTGATTCGTTCTTGTATCACAGTATGGATCTTTGTCTGTTAATGGCTGATTCACAGGGCAGCAAGGGCCTTCTGATGATTCTGTTGATGTGCATGCATGAGTTTGTTTGTTGATCTTCTGCAGCATCAAGTCTCCAGTTACAGGATAATTGAGTCTGGCAGCAAACTCTTTGCAATACCAAACAAGAAGTTCAGTATTGGGCAATACTGGCTTGATGGTATAGAAATAGATGTTCATATTGTATTGACATGCAATTAAATTTTGTGATTCAGCTGAATAAGCAGGGTTAACATAACGCATCCAGTTACTCTTGTTGACATCAAATCCATCCACATAACAGTGGAGTTCATCTTTTTGGTACACCTGATATAATGTGTGTAATTATGTAGTTCTATTGAAATTGTTTTTGTATACTCACCCGCCAGAAGTATTTGCGGTTTATGCTTGCAGGAACATTATCTTTGGTGTAAGTCTCACCCACCAAAGGACCAAATCGTGTCCCGCGAGGAATGTAGTCTGAGCTCCAAACACCAAGCACCTAGAAGTCCAAAATAAGGCTTAAATTTACAATATTCAAGAATAATAAAAAGACATACATCGTTTAGTGTTTGTGATGGTCTAAGGAATAAATTTCTTGGAAGAGTTGATTCTGCACGGCTAATTTGGCTGTTTTTAGGATCGATGGGTTGGTCCGGAACGAAGTAAACTGCCAGCCGATCAAACTCATCCTCTCTGATGGCGTTCAAATCCCACACTCCATCATCCATTCTCTGGCCCTGTCGGGCTGTATCTTTAAATTTAAAAAACAGAAAAAAAGATTTTTCAAATTTCATTTAGCAGTTCATTGCACTTCATTTTTTAATCTGTGATTGAAAAATTCCAAATACATCAAATAACTTCACTGCAATACACTAACACAGGTTAGCATGATCACTTGCTCTTAACTATACAGTGCAGATTAGAGAATTAACTGTAAATGATTTTTGATGATGCCAATAATTATTTTCAGGACATATGCAACCTATCATTGGGATTAGGAAGATCCATTTAGTTTAGAAATAAATTTTTAAAAAAAAATTGATTGTCTTATACCTATCTAAATAGTTGCAACTGAATAAAAACAACATGAAAACTCATTATTCTGTTAATAAAACTTACTTTACACAACATATTCCTATTTCACGTCGATTTAGTCTATTTTTATGTGATTTCAATAGCCAAATATACTTCTAGCCACAAATATCTTTGTTTTTTTTTTTGAGCAGGTGTGTTAAATGTGTTAAGAAAAAGTTTAATCGCGGAGTGATGCTAATCTGGTCAAATAGTGAGAAATAATACGAAGAGTTTGTGCAGCAACTTTAAAGCCATTGGCCGGTAGTGGCATGTTGATTGAATATAATTAAAGTGTTTCCCAAGCACTAGATGGCAGTGCAAGTAAAAGTTATACTGACCTCTTTTCGCGTGGTCACATGCTTTTAACTGGCCAATGAAGAAGGACAGCTTCAACTTGACATGCGAATGAGTTCATGGTGATGACGAAGGCAAGAGATGGCAAGTAATCTAGGCTTGGGTTGTCGTCATTGGTGTTTATCTGAATGAGAATTTCTAAACGGTTGACATTTAGTAATCTCAAGGTAGAAAGCAAGGCACTTGAACAGTTAGATAAACACATTTACCCTAAACAAGCTTAAATAAAAAACTCCACAAAGTATTAACAGAAAAATCAAAAAAAATATACACAACCAGAAGTATCTACTTCTGACAGAACTGAATTGTACTGTTAATTGGCATCGTTCCCCACCCTTTCTTTTAGCAATAGAGCAATAACTTGACCTCACAAACACATTTCCCTGTGTAATCTTTGAATTTTTTGGGTGGTTCCGTTTTCTACAATTTTTTTCAATAGAGACTATTTGGCCCTGCCTCGTTTCTAATATTAAAATAAATAAAAACAAATTAAAAACAATTCAATTCTATATTCTAATTGTTTTATTTTTAGCAATTTGTTTGTGTATTCTCGGTAATACTTAGTGATTACCTTCCAATAAATTAATTGCAATCAATAAATCTAAAATTATACGTAATATTATTGAAAAAAATTGTTCAACTTACACGGACGTTGAAAAAACGGCAAAGTGCCTAAATGACCAACAAGTATTGAATGAAGTGAAATCCTGGACATCCAGGAACACCCATTCTTTAAGTTACAGAAGAAATAAATTTGTCCTTCAAAACTTTTGTGCTTCAGTTATTATTACTCTCGTGGATAAAAACAACCAATTTCAAGGACAGAAAAAAAACCCCGATATGTTATCAAATGCGGGGAGAAAGTCTGAGAGGCAAGAAAGTGCACTGACCGAACTGATGGTCATATTTGTTTACCCCTCGACCCCCTCATCCCCTTTACAACATTTTACTTTTCGCCATTCTGCCAATACTCTCTTCCCTTCTCAGTTTATTCTTTTTTTACCTGTTGTTCGGTCATCTTCTATCTTTTCCTGTGACTCTTAGCAGGTAAATACATGGTGTTACAGTAACATACTGCAAGCAAAACAACAAAAAAATTTTTGAAAAAACTAAATTTATCCAAACTAAAAAAAAAAAAAAAGGAAAAAGTAATTTATAAATATTAATTTTTTTCATGAACGTGTTCCTTGCCCCAGATTTTCCAATATGCGTGCACAAATGAGTTTTTTTGAGATTTGCTATCGTTCCTTGCCTTCACTTATCGAACATCGCCATGAACAAACTTTGTTGCCGCCATCTGTCGTTCTATTAACCTGATGACATTGAACTTGAACAGATAACTTAAATATATATTAAAAAACCAAATTCAAGGACAAAAATAAAACAACGGGATGATAGGTTATTTCCATTCGAATTTTGTTACACAAAAGCTAACTGCCCTATTTAAATGAAACTGAATAAACCGGTTGAAAAAAAAAAAAGATTAGCTTTTTTTTATCTCTTAAGATCCCAAGGACACAGTAAAGACTTCCCGTTAGAATTGCCTTGAGGCTAAAAGTTGTAAGAAGAAAGGTCGTTGACCGAATGGACTTGATGCCCTACACTTGGTGCGTGGCCCAGACCTTCAAGAGCTGAAGACAAAGAGCAAAGCGGAAAAAAACTCTGTCCAAAAAGATTAGGCATTTGAAAACAAATTTCTATATAGTAATTACTACAGAAATTATAAAACTTGAAAGTAAATACACGTTTCGGAAAAAAGGGTAAAAGTTGTTCCCCTACCCTCTGTTGTTTTGCTACTTCCGCATTTTTCTTAAGACCCTCTCTATCTCCCCCTCTGACCTTTAAAAGAGGGTAAGAATTAGACCCCTAGAGGCAATAGCGAAACTTAAAATGGTTCACCTTCTGATCTCTCTCTCTCTCTTTCTATCATCTCATTAAACTGAGTCTGAGTGCAATCAATAAATCGATATTTAACTACACAAATTGTTAATTAAACAAGAAATTGCGGAACACGAGTCTTAATTAGCCATTGTAACCTGGACAAGACATGACCTGAACTTCGTGGCCTCACAAGTGTCTGAATAAAACTCTTGTAGTTGTTTAGAGGAAATATACACCTTAACTATTATACATACGATTCATCCCACTTGAGTATTGGGTAATGTGAATTATTATATGTGTGTGGTCACATTAAATGCGTGTAGTTTGATATGTCATTGGAAATCACAGATTGTTGCATTTTGTAGAAATTAGTTTTAAATCTATTGCATGAGAAAAAGTATATAGAATCTTACCGGTAGTTTAGTAAAATGTATATCCAACCCTAAGAAGCAAAGTTGATAAAGTAAGTAATCCACGTCGAGTAAAGCGCGTTCTCCATTCAGACTCAGGTCATACTTCCGCTTTTATACGAGGAGCCCGTGAGCATGCCTTCTCGACCCGATCCCACAACAGGGATCTCCTCCACCAATCAGGTTGGAGAAAGAACGTTGCGATAAACCAATGAAGATGGGCAATTCTTCGGGATCTCAAATATTTAGTTCAAAAAGGTTTTATTCTTTTTTCTTTTTTTCTTTTTTGACTCAATAATCTAAGAATTTTACTCTTCAAAGATTTCAATGTAAACATGTTATGCAACTTAATGTATATGTTTGTGTATACGTTTTAATAGTAATTAAATACATCGTTTTGCAATGAATTACAAGTTTTCTCATGACTTGAATTGGATTACATTTTTAGTGATATCTTTTTATCACATTCAATAAAGCTCAAAGGTTAATTGATAATTTAACTAACATAAATGTTTATAATGTTTTAGGCTGATTTTTACCAAACTTAATTGCCACCACAGGTATTAATTTATTTATTTTAACAAATACTTTAAATGTGTATTGATCCGTATTGAAATTGTAACGCCACGATTTTCTAAACACATTACTCACCTAAACTGTAAAATTAACTTAAACGTATTTCATATTACTCTTTGAAAAGTTTTAAAACAACGCAAAGTTGGCATTATTAAAAAATATGTTTCTAAATTACAATTTATTCAATGTCTTAAAAATTAAGGTAATTCATAAATTCAAACTGGGCATGGAGTAAAAAAAACAAATTCTCTACATTCGAGAACGAATTTTTTACCACACCTTTAATGCAGTCAAATAACTGAGTTTTTTTTTAGTCTTATACTCTAAAAAAGTTATTTAATGAGACTGAAACCTAATTCTAAGGGCATTGAAACCCACATAACTTTTAATTTAATAACTGCTTAGCATCTCATTTGGCACACACACATTAAAAAATGCTGCGCCTAAACCGGCGATATTATGTAAACTGAATGTTGTCCAACTAGGAACAGCACTCTTTACATTATATGGTCATTTTCCTTCTCATCGTCTCTTCTAATGCGTCTACTATGACCTGAATGGCCAGCTGTGCTAGTGGAAAGTCACTGGGTTAGTGGAAAACAAGGTTCCAAGCTCAAACAACACGCATAGGTTAACTTCCTTAATGAGTAAAACAAATGAAAACTTCACCACAAAACTCTATGCATTTTTTTAAAACTAACAAACAAGAACGAACTGTGATTAAATACGATATGCAATGAAAAAGCTATTAATTTACTTCGTCTGGTAAAACAAGCAACATTCATTGCTGACCTTGAAATTGCAGGCGTTTAAGCGACCCACATTTTCACGAGGTCATGGTCAAGAAAGAAGAACTTTTCACTGCAAAAAAATGCTGGTGAATGTATTGATCTGCCCAAATTGTTTACATTTTGCCTACTTCGAAATGGCACTCGGAAGAGGATAATTGAAAAAAAAAAAGTTAAACATAAGAACCGAAAGATGATGTAATTAATGTTTGAAAAATAGTGATATCTGTTACTGTGTTTAATTTTCTGTTTGGAAATAAAAATTGAGTTGTGCGTTTTGTTGAATGAAATAGCGAGTTGAGGAAATGATTTGCTTTTCAAGTTCATTTCAACTGGGTTAGCAGGTTAAGCTACCTTCCGTCATGATAACTTTTTTAACCAATCTGGAAACAGAGACCAAGACCTAATTCCGACACTTTAGGAAATAGAACTTACTCTATGTAATATTTTTAAAAGTTTAAAAAAAAGTATAAACATGAATTACACTTTTTTCAAAATGTAATTGCTTAAAACATGTTAGAGTAAAAAGAAAGAAAAACAAATTAAATATAGGCTACACATTGCAAAAGAAAACAGATTGATAATGTCGCCTACATTTAATTTGTTTAAAAATAAGCACAATAAACACGTGTGAGTTGAGATGAGAAAACGGAAGTAAATACGCCCTCTTTGTTCAAACGTCCTGGTCTCAGTATGACCGCTCTCGTTGCTACATCCGGGTGAGTGGCGGCCCCGGTCATTCGGTCACGGCATTCACCGTGCCAGTAGCGCAGGTACAACTCATCATCACCTTGACCTTCTGCGTCCCGGACAGTAACGTTTTTTAAATGTACAAAACAATTTTTTGTCATTTGAAGCGAATAATATTTGAGGAAAAGCTCACTTCAAGTTTAGAAGAAAACAACTCGTAATAAGCTTATTAGTGAAAGAAAATTGCTCTTTTACATAATGTCATTTTCATTTCAAATCTCAACCCATTACAAAGTGTTATTTTAACAGACTTTACAAACTGAGTTCAGTTTTTGAGCCACATATCAAAAATTAAATAAAGCTTCATTAAAAATTGGGCAGATCATATTTATATTCATGCACATTTTGACATTAAACGCTGCACTTTACAACTAATTTATGTGGAAAATGTTTAGCAATCACCTACAAGAATAAAAACAAATAAGATATTTCAAAATCCGGCATCCCAACCGGAAATTAAATAGTTGCGTTATGTCCAATTTATTTTAAAATAAAAATAGCCTTAATTTGTCTGAAGTAAGGTAATTAAACTGTGAGGGCGAGGAATTGCTTGATGAATGACATGCAGTTTTTGTTTCAAGCTACTACAAACGTTCATAAGCAACTTGTGATCACCTCAGTTTTTCTACTTTCTATATTGACAACAAAGCTCCAGGGTTTTAACACGTTATTTTGGGAGCAGAGAACCCCTTCTTTAGAAATTCGGCAGGTTATAAACCAGGAAGTGAAATCGTTTTACAGTGATTATAAACAACCCTTTTGACCCTATGTCCCCAACAAGGAGAAAATGCAGAGGGGTAAAAGGGGAATAGCATGAGAAAGAAAAAGGATCAAATTTTCCACCAAAGGTCAATACCCGGAAACGCATCAATAGTACAAACGTATTTTACTCAACATACAATATAAAATTAAAATTCATACGGTTCAAATGTTGTCCCATTACATTTATTCCTCGTGTGATAAAGGAAAGCCGAGTATGACTCCATTTATTTCCCTCCCCCTCTCTTTCTATTTAGATTCGTAACTATGCCAAGGTTAGTTGTGGGCATTGAACCCAATGCGTCACAACGAAGAGCGCCAAACTAAAGAAGATCCTCAGGCATTGCTCATTCTATCATTTTTTTAAAAAGACATTTTGAAAACAAAAGATTCACTTTGTCATGCAAAAGCTATAATTAACGTATGCAATAAAAAGAAATAAATTGTGATATTTTTTTCTTCCTTAAAATAAGAATTTCTGACCAAAAATTGAAATTTTAGAGAACTTTTACTAGAAGCACTTTAACATTTCGTAATAGGAAATGATTGAGTAATAATTGGGTAACGGGACCAATAACCGCACTTCGCACTTCACCCTACAGAGGTCGAAAGCTTATTTTTATTACTACTTCATTTTTCACGGTCTTTCAGAGTAGGCCTATCTTTTTTGCTAGCGAGTAATAAAAAGGTAAACCATCAAAGAAGAGAAAGATAAGAAGAGAGTTTATCAAAACTTTTTTTTCCACTACTAAAGGTAAAAAATTTTTTACAAAATTATTTTAATGGCAGTCCCACCCAAACGCTTCCTAACCTTAGCCTACTTTTTTTTTTTTGGGTTGTGCCAGTCGTAAACATTTTCATATACAAAGAGGCCACAATTTAAAAAATTCAGGCTTAGGTCCTCAGTCAGGTCAAACGAATTTTAATTAATCAAAATCAAAGAAAGGATGTTAATGAAGCATATGCTGGTGCCAATTGCTATATTTCAGTTTCCAATTACCTGAACTAAATAATTATATCTGACCTTTTACTTCACGATAGGGTGGAAACCAATGTTGGGATTGTCACATTTCAACCTTATATCCCGTCTCCTTTTAATCAATTCAACCGACCAAATAAGACACTACACGAACATATAAATTTATGATTACGTTTTTAAAAAAATTATCCTGCACTATTTTAATCTTGAACTGCAGTCAAATTAAGAAACTTGTTGTAAAGAGTCACAATGACTAATATCAAAATTGCTTAATCTCTAGGCAGATTTATATCTGAATGATTACCAATTATTTTCGAGCCGTGGCTTTTGTTGTGCATCTCATTTAGTATCCCTTTAATCTCTAATTAGATTATGATCAACCTAATGGCTTATGTTGTGAAACCCTAGTAAGTGTCGTAACTGGGCATTTCGGTGCCTACGGCATGGCGACCCCCTTCTATTTAATCAATGGAAAAATTGAAAGTGAATTGGTTGGGTGTGTGTAGTGAGTTGTCAGTAAAAACATATTTTTTAAAAATTAAAAAATTGTTTCAGATTTTTTTTTCTTTCTTTCTTTTGGCCACATGGCCGCCCAGGTGACTCCACCCTAGTTACGGTGATGCACTCTATCAATCATTACCTTCCAATTCTAAACTACGATACATATTCTCTTTTACTTATCTTTGGACTTCATCCACAGCGGTCCATCTTCCGTTGTGCTTCACTAGCATATTTTCTTCCGTTTGCCAATAAATAAACATCAAATCTTCAAGTGTTGATAATTCGGGATAATTCAACAGCTGCTGAACGTAAAAAAATATTAATTGTGATGATTTAGAAATGTAAGATTTAATTGCATCAAGAAAATTTTTCTAATGCGGCATAATTATAGCGAGAAGTTGAACATGACGTTCAACGATTAGCATAGACGTTAAGGATATGAATACGAAAATGTCTGAATGGTATTTATTTTAAACAAGTTCAAATAAAATGTCTATCATCTATATCGTGGATTTAGGATTTCGAAGTTCGTGTTCTAATTTACTTACCGGAAATCATATTAGCTGCTTACAAGCTGCAGTGGCGCCGACTTGTGACGATATTATTAACTTAGCTGATGTTATATGAGCATCATGATCATGTTACTGATGATCAGCATTGTTTACGTGAGAACTTTCTACGGGTTGAACACTTGAATATGTTTTCATATACTCTTTTAATTTTCAAACAGTGTAAACTACTACTAGAAAGTATAGTATATTTTAAAAACAACACTCAGCAACCTGCTATTGGAATTTACGCGCTATAATATCTTATCTGGGACGTGCAAAAAAATAGAAAAAAAAAAAAAAAAGAAAGATTATCCAAACGTATAATGCAACCACTTACTATAAACGACGTAACTAAATAAAAGTTTGAAATCTAATTAAATAATAAGGTTAAACAAACCACTATTTCTGAATGTTCATTAAAGTAAAATGTTATTGCACGAAATTATCAAGTGAACAAAGTTTAAGCACTGAAGTAAAGATCTTAGTATCAATGGTTAGAAGTGGCATTTTTCACCAATAAAAACTGACCAGAAGAAACCAAATAAAGAAAAGAGGGGGTAAAGGTCCGGGGGGTGAGGTTGAAGGGAAGAGGGGCTGTCACTGGACCCCATAGTGGACAGAGGGTAATACATTCCACCATGGCTACTAACGGTAAGAATTTTTATTTTTTGTATCTTTTTATACCTACCCCACTATCAATTAAGTGATTTGTCAAATTAGATGTTTGTGAAATAACTGTACATCAAAATTACAAATACGAAACAGACATCTTCATATACGGATGAATCAAATTTGATACTGTTGGTCACAAAGGTTGGTTGGGAGGGAAAAGCATAAATAATGTTGGCCAAGTTCACGGGGATAACTTTTTTTTTCCCCATCACATTCAAGGCCTAATTTTTTTTTGTTTTGCCCTCTACCGTAATTGGGTAAATGCTTCTGCATTCTTTCCTGCTTACTTGAATAAATCTCGTGTTGTTTTATCATGATACATACCTCTATCTGAAACCCCATCAGACTTTACCACAAGATGTCGTGATAGGTTATATTAATTCAATTTACAGCGCAGAAGTAAATTTTCATTTATACCCCTTCATACTCACTAGCAACTGACCAGTAACTCAATATTTTTTTGTACCCTTTATTATTGGCAGGACATGATATACGAGTTAGTAACAGATGCTGTTGGATAGCAAACTTAATAAAATACTGCTTAATAGTTATTATACAATATTTGTTTTTAAATTGACAGGCGGAACAGGAAAAAGACGAAAAGGACATTGCAAATGGTTCAACGTTGCCAAAGGATGGGGGTTCATTACCCCAGATGATGGAGGGCAGGATGTTTTTGTGCATCAGGTAGATAATAAAGGCCATTTAAAATGATAAACCATTTAAAATGTCTTTGGGCAGTCTGTTATACAGATGTCTGGTTTTCGGAGTTTGGGGGATGACGAAGAAATTGAATTTGAATGTAAAACTTCCGAGAAAGGATTAGAAGCTATTCTAGTAACGGGGCCAAAAGGTGGCGATTGTAAAGGAAGTCACAGACGCCCAATGTCAAAGAAAAGATTTCGTAAAATGAGGTAACAAAATTAAACGGAAAAAAAAAAAACCGTTTGTGTAATTATATAAATTACATGTGTTTATGCAGATGTTACAATTGCGGTGAATTTGCAAACCACATCGCTGCAAAATGTGTATTGGGGCCTCAACCCAAACGCTGTCATTTATGCAAGTCCACCGACCACCTGATTGCCGATTGCCCTCAACGGGATGAGAAACGTAAAACTGGCCCTAGTAATGGAAACGGTGAAATGCATGCTACTAGCAACGGAAACGGTAATGAACACCATGTTAACAGTACTCCAACTACATCTCCAAATTCAAACTCCACACTTAAAGTAGCTAATCAATAAATTAATTTTTTCGTGTTTTAGTAATATTTAATCGTTTTGTAACTCAGGGTAAAAATTGTTCCTAATATTTCATAACGTTCCAAGCTTAATTTTGTTACAAAATGTTTATTCTAGAACATAAACGCCTGTGAATAAAATTGTATTTTCAATAAAATATATTAATTTTATTTAAGCGATGGCATTTTCGTGAACTGTTTTTTTTTTCCCGCAGTTGCTTACGTTTTATCATAGGTCAGTACGCCACTGATAGTCGCGCCGCTGGTGCCAAACTATAGTACTTAATTTGCACCAAATTCATCAGGCAAACAAAAATTAGTACGAAAGACATAATTGAGCAAATAAATAAATAACCCTATTGGAGATAAAAGTTCGAAACGAAACGCCGGTCCACTAGTGACTGTCCTCCCTCTATCGTTGGATAATTGCACCTCTTCATTGCAATCACGTGATCGCAATTACAACAACACGGATGTAACTAAAAGGTGATGCCTAACCGAAATTAAAAAAGTCATAGTACAAATGACAGAGTCAATCAGTTGTGATTGCGTAAATTATTAACCGTAAACTTCGTTTGACAAATCGTCGGTTTTACATGGAGCGGGTTTATCATATCGCTAATGTTGTTTATAGTGATGGGGGATGTTTGAGTTGATTTTTTTTATCTTGTTTTGTTGCATTAATATTAAAATCTACGAGTGATAACCCTAGAAGATTATCACAATATATCATAACTTAATTTTATCCCTTTATTTACTACTTATTTACTACTGATATGTATAGCCATGTAGAGACAAAAATAAGCAATAACCGTAATATTAAAATTTATACAGTTTAATCAGTTGCAATCAACAACTAGATAAAAGAAATAAAATTTGCTTTTCCATATTGAAAGCATCACACTAGTTGTCGCATATAGGACTCTGCGTGTGATAGCAATGCCATAACTTAATCAAAAACCAAGCGTTTCAATTTTATTCTTTACTTTATTTAGTCCAGATTGTCAACTTTATTCTTCATATTTCTTTCAAACATCTTTTTTGTATCGCAAAACCCTTGCCTAGTTTTTCCAAACGAATTTGGGCCAGCAGAAGTTGGTGTTTCTCTAAATTCAAAATGAGTTTAATAGTTTTTACTACTTAATTTAATTTGAATTTATATTTTTTTTTTATTTCAACTTACCGACCAATATTCCGCATTCTCATTTTTGCTTCGGGAGGCATTTCTTCACCCTCATCATCATCCTTTAATTATTGTATTAAATGTTAACAAAAGTTGTTAATTATATTTCAAGATATTAACTACTTCTTCGGTATTGAATGCTTTAGCAACAGCAGCACTCGATGGTTTAATAACATTAGGCACATCCTTTGGTTTCTGAAAATTATTAAAATACCTTTGTAAATGTTTTAGATTACATAATCTTAAAAATACACTTTCGACTTTCTTTTTTAAATCTTTACTTGAGTTCCTAATTTTAAAGAAATCGGTGTCGTCGATTTCTTTTTGTTCATTTCCGAATTAGTTGACTTTTTAACGGAAAAAGTAAGCCGCGGTTTTTTCCTGATTTCTTCCTTAGTTGAGCTCTCGGGAACAGGATAGCTGTCGGCAGAGGATTTTCGTTTAGCATTTCGTGTTTCTACGTCTGCAAGTACAAGTCCGAGAAATGATAGGAAAAAGTAACCAAAACTTATGAAAGCAAAGTTTCTCTAACTGGCAATTCGAATTCCATTTAATTATTGCAACTGTGTTCCTAAATACCTGCAGACGAATTACTATCGCCGTCCGAGCAGTCCGAGTCAGCCATTTCGATTCAGTAATCACAACCTGAGAACAGCACAGCTTTCACTATTGCAAGATGTCTGTTAGTTCTATTCTGAAAATTCGATTTGATGTTCTAATGTTCATGCGCTAGACAATCATAATTACTTAAACTATAACAATTAGATTAACTTTGTTAAGAACTAACAAGATGACCGTGCCCGTATTTATGCCAAAAATGAGTATACAGAATGGGGGCGCCACTGTACGGTGTGTATCTCAAAACTGGCGCATAGGGTCATTGCGCGAAATTTGTACCCGACTTATATCTTATTTTTAAGAAAGCTAATCGAGTGAAAAATGCTTTGCGTGTGCAGTGACAACTTTCGTTGTTTCAGTGCAGGTTTAATTGTTTATATTTATATTTGATTTATTTTTCCAATCCTATAAAGTTGATCATTGAAAGATGGATGTGATGTGAAATTAGAGTAACTTTATGAATATATACATAATTAACTGATAAAAAAATCAATTATGAAAGTGTCTGAATGTTTGGTAATAAATTTACCTTAATAAAAAATATAAAATAAAATAAAATGAGCTAAAGTAAAAACCTAATTTCATTTATTTGTCCGCTTTGTTTTGTATTTGTATTTTATACACAAGATTGTGGCAGCAAGTTAGTGCTTATATATTCGATGTTAATTTAACACATTTCACAAATCAATTTGAAAGATATTTACAATTGTTCGGCCAATTTTATGTGACTATAGTTTTTTTTTAAAGAAGCCACCATATTTAATATTCAGCTAATGTCAATTTGCTTATAAAATTTTTTCGGTTACAATAGTTTTGCACATCCAAAATTTATATTAAATTCAGGGATTATAGATTTTCGTTTTTACTTCATCACAGTGTTGAATAAAAATTCATTTACTAGCAGTGTAGAAAAAAGAGGCAGCACCAATTGAGCTTTGCAAGATAACTTATTGGTAATTAAGATCCCTAAACACTGCATTTTGTGTAAAAACTAAAATTACGTTACAATCTGTTACCAAGCTTCAAAAATTCTAAAAACGCCATAAATTACCTAATGTATTTTTTTCAACAAAGATACTGACAACTCTGTTGCTTGACCGGATACAACTTTAATATCACTGTAAAATCTCCAGACTACAATAAACAGATAATCATTGCAGTGTTACTCCAATTCAAAAGCGAATTAAATTTGATTACTTAACTACATGTAATCATTCAGTTAAGAATAATATAGTGACTTCTAAGCAGATAGAAAAATTAAAAAGTAAACCAAAAAATTTAAAAAAAAAAAGAAAAGAAAAAATAAAGACATAGTACTTCTATGTAATAAATTGCAATTATTGACAACATGTCAAGAGAAATTACTTTTGCTCTAAATTAATTTGTTTGGATAGAAACTGCATATCAAGTGGAGTTAAATTATGTTATTCAACTTTTTAAACTCTCCCATTTTAATAAGTGACTTGAAACACTTATTAAGTAGTTTTTTTTCCATAATAAAACATTTTATACTATGCTAGGCTCGTAAGAAATTAATTCCGATTCATGTCCTGGACAAAAATAGAAATCTGCTGTTCTCGTTTGTACCAAAAAGTTCGCAAGCAAATTCTACAATGTATAAGATTACTCTGCACACCTTCCGTCACTTATTGGAGCTGCTGTGATCTGACATGTGAGAGCCAAAATCACTACTGATACTCGAAGAATTTTGCACTTGTTGCTGCTGCTGCTGCTGCTGCTGCTGCTGCTGCTGTTGTTGTTGTTGTTGTTGTTGCATTAGCTGAAGTAAAGCAGTCACGTTAACCCCATGTGGAAGTCCACTCCAAGATGCACCTTGTTTGGGAAAATTAACCATTTGTTGATGGTAATTTGGGAGGTTGAAAGTGCTACCTCCACCTGATGGGGAACCAATTGAGGTCATAGGACTTGAACTGAATTGTTTACGAGTCAAAGCAGGAGAAGATTGTGGAGAAATAGGACCGCTGGCCATCTGATTACTATTGACACTATTGTAATTACTATCTTGTTGTAATTGTTTGCTTTTAATAAGGTCGTTCAAAGTAAGTTTCGGTTCTGACACAGTATCTTTCGTACCCATTTTGCCTCTGGTATTTAACCCTTGCACTAATCGCAAGAGGTCTTCAGTCAGAGTCTTCGCTTTTGGAGTCTTTGCAGGAGACTGATTATGCATCCCTTCAGAATTCGATCGTTGGATATGGGGTCTCGTACTCGCTGTAGTTCCAGACGGTCCAGACGGTTGTAACGAGATCGATGGAGAACGAGGTGGCGAATGACTCGAACCAAGATTACTTAAACTCCCTACTGGAGATTTACTGGCCATTCGGGAGGAGCCTGGTAAGCTTAAACCAGGTGAAGCACCCTTTGGGGATGAGGGTGATGGTATCTCTTCATGAGATAAGTGTTGCTGCTGCAATTTAAGTCTTCGTCGAAAATTTGCTATTTCAAACCTATGTCGAACCTCCAGTTCCTCACGTTCTTTCTGTTGCCTGTCAACATTTCAATCGTAAAATGAATAATCAAAAAAATTAACACTTTTAAAAATAATACCTGGCTAAAATATATTTAAAATTATCATCATTAAATACATCTTCATCTTCGTCTTCGTCTTCTGCCTGTTGTTGATTCGCCTTGTTCTGGTCTTCTGCTAAAACATACTGCCCAAAACAAAAATACAAAACAAGATTAAGATCGAATATGAATTTACTACATTAGACTAAGCTAGAGTTTTTATTTTTCGATAATAATATTTCTAATCCCATATTGCCCCAAATGGTCCTCTTACCAAAAACTGTCGCAAGGGCATGGTGCGACCAACTTCCAGCATGTTTTTGTTACGTGCATTTCCTGATAACTGGGATATATCGGAAATGCTTGCAGGCCGTGTCAGTCGCGTTACGGTGAGGGTCGGCGGTTCACCAATGCTAGCACAACGCGTGGGTTTATTATCCATACACGTCATGTCCCACATACTATGAGCTCGCGATAAACTTGAAGAATCATGTCCTTGCTCGTCTAAACTTTGATTTGCACTCAAATGTGACAATTGAGATATATCTGCATAGCTTTTAGCCCGAGGCAGAGTGTAATTGGGCGCAGTAACAGTCAATTGATTAGGTCGTTTAGGTTTTGACAAGTCACTGCTGCTAGCTGAACTCTGTAAAGTAATGTGCCCTTCGGCTGACGGCAATTTTAAGTGGCAAAATGACGATAACGTTGGGGATGTTGGTACCGATTTATGCTCAAGCTGCGGCAGGCCGAGCACATTAAGTGAAGTCTCACTTTTCATTTTATGCAACGAATTACCCTGGAACTGGTTCAGCACTCGCTGTGCTGATCTCGGTGTATTAATACCAACATTTTTAACAGGGGTTCGTTCAGTCTGAACGCCTATTTCCCTATATATAACAGTGTTACGATGTAGGGCAGATTCTTTAGTACTTGATGATTTTGAGGCATGTCCAGGATCAACACTACTACATCTTGCAGATGCCATCTGATTATCAGAGGCATTGAGTGCATTAAATATATTGGTCATTGCACCTCGCATTATGCTTGCCAGTGCTGATTCTAGCATTGCTGGAGATAAATCTGTTGAAACTTGCTTCCCTGATTTGGCTCCGTTCATGTGAAAGGATGAATCGCAAGACACATGCAAGTCGCGATTATCATGCATGTGGGATATATCAGACATCTGCCAACTGCTTTGTGAATTTGTCATGCTTGCTGCGTTAGCATTGTTGGATGGAACTCGTCCAACACTAGGTGCAGGCACTGACATGGAACGATTTGTCTTCCTCTGAATGGATAAAGCATCCTAAATAAAAATAAATTAAATAAAACAAACTAAAAAATTAACTAAAAAGTAATATTTTAAAATAAATAAATTACGTATCAGTTCGGCATTACTAAAACTAAAGTCTGAAACTAAAAAAAGAAAAGAAAAAAAAACTAAAAAATAAAAACAAACTATGTGTAATTAAAAGAAAATAAAAATTAGTCACAAATTAATGATCAGGCAAAATTATGCTTTCTCCGTTGGACAAGATGTCTTCAGTTGTCTCGGCAATAAGGATTTCGAATTCTTAACTATCTGCCGCGCCCAACATTTTATCAAGTTTCTAACCCAAATTTTTATTTACATACCTAGGTTGAATCTCTCCCAGTATTAAACAAGAAGAATTTAACTTTAATTGGTTATTACCTCCGATTCTTGAGTGATATTAGGTTGCTTTTTAACAGCGTAATCGTCACTCTTTGGTGCATTTTCACATGTTAGAAGCGAAGAGTTTGTTTCACTACTCTCAGTTACTCGTACAACTGAGAAACGTCCCTTGCTAAGTGCAGATGAAGAAGAAAGGGATTCAGTATCTTGCGTCAGTGTATCACTATTGGTATCGTCATCTTGATTCGAATGCGATGAATTATCTGAAATGTACATTTTTTAAACCCACAAATGAAATGAAGATAGCAGTTTCATCTTTTCAAAAAGCAATACATCGCGCGTTTATACGAACCTACAATTGGATCATCTTTTACTAAACTGACGTGAAAACGAGAAACCTTTGTTTTCATAATTTTAGTGTCACCACACTCATCAGTTTCGGTTGAAGTTCCTACAGTGGACTCTGTTGGATAAAATGTAGTGGGGATAGTTTCACCAATACATGTGCCATTCGTTTCACCTATGCAAAACGTAGTGAGTTAAAAGTTCTGTTGATGTTTATTCAAAATTACCATCACTAAAAGGCAAAACATCAGTCTTGGCATTTGAAACTGTCTTGGTTAAAACTGTTTCTTCTTTTGAGCTTGGTGGGGGGACTGACGGTTGAGTCAATACCTGAGCTTGAGGATGCGATGGGGTAAGTACAGTTGTGATACCCGCCGCTTGATTAATCTGTCCTAAGTTAGTAGAATCTTTACGAGTTGGTATGGCACTTTGAGAATGCAATTTTTGCAGTTCCTAGAACAAAATGTATTTCATTGGTGACAACTGAATATAACCTACTTAGTACACACCGCAAGAATAATGGGTCAATATTTTTTCGTTTGGTAAATGAAGAGCAAAATTGCCCAACAAAAGCGTCCGTGCAATAAATTTCATTCTGTTACCTGTTTGATGTTGGTTAGAAAATTTCTGATTTTACTTATAATCAACGCAATGAACCAACGCAACACTAGCGAATTAATACACATCAAAGTTGGGTATATGTTAGGGCGAAATTGTATCACGTAATGGGTTATTCGTTACTCAAAATGTATTTTTAATCAGATTAATGCGAATGGGATAAATTTTTAACTTTACTGCCGCGCATTATTCTTGTCGTGTAAGTAATTAATAGTAAATAACAAATAATATCTTATAAATTATGGACAAAAAATGATGTCAAAGGGATAATAATCACTTGTTTTAAATTTTCCAAAGCTGAACTTTGTTTCCTACTTCTCTGCTCTTCTCCCGGCATTTGCACTGGTTGTGGTTGCGAAGACTTTTGGCTACTTGCCTGCACTGCATTTGCTTGGGCAAGTAATTGAGTCTAAAATTATTAGTTATAGAATGAACAGTAGTAAAAAACAATTTGCATAGATGTATTACAGTGATATATCAAATATGCTAATGGGCGGAAATATGCATTAAGTAAATAACAGAAACCTGCAATTATGTTAGAATCACTTAAAAGCTGCAGCGAAGCTGAAATAAAAGACTGATTATATTTAAGCACTAGATAAATCAAATAAAAATTTTACATCTCCCCCTAAGCACATTTAGTTATAAAATAAATTCAGTTACACCATACAATTTTGCATACTACAGAATTATACAGCGGCATTAAAAATGCTGCTCATTTATACCTTCGCCACTAATAAATTGTTAATCGAAATATTTGCAAAGCAACAGAAGAGATTGCTGCCAAGTCAGGCAATGCAGAAACTCAAGTATTTCACTTAAAAATAATTTAGCAACTTTTTGTTAAACTAGCAGCCGAAATTGATGGGAAGTCTGGCCTCTAACCTGTAACAATTTCCTTTTGGGTGATATTGGTGATGTTGGGCCAGTGGGCAGAATTTTGACATGTGCAATCTCTGCCATACCTTGCAACTGCCCACTTATGGTGTGATGTAGTTGGCAGTACTGATTTAAGGTATCCAAGTAGCGCTGTTGCTACGCAAAATAGTAATAAAACATTCTAAGTGGCAAATACACAGCCAAAGAAATCCAGCGAAACCAATATACACCGTTCCTCACTGCATGGACTTTTTGGAACGTCTAAATCGAAATGACTCGATCATGCCTAATGATTTTTTTTAAGATTTAAATTTTCATTAACTTTTCTTAACCTACTCTTAAAAAAGAAATTATGATTATTTACTTTAACAGCGTGTCAGAGTTTATAAATCACATTAATTTATAATTAGCACATTTAAGGTCGTTGCGTATTTTTGGTAAAGTGATTAATAAACAAAAAAAGCAAAATATTAGAACAAAATGAGAAATGGATTATAAGGCAAAACAAATAGGCACAGAAAGTGACTACGTTACAAATTGAAAAAGAAATGAACATCAAAACAAATTTGCAATGAGAATTCGTGTTCCACTTTAAAGATAATTTTCTTTCAAAAATGTTCATTTCCTTCTCCAACAAAAACTAAAACAAAATAAAAGTGATGATGAAAATAAACATTACATCTACGAGGAGAAACTCCGCTGCTGAATGCCGGCGATGGATACTTGGATTGGGTTGAAGCAAAGGGTGAAACTGGGACGTAGCACGGCCTACTTCAGGCTGAAACCATCACAGGAGACAAAGGACCAATCAACATTGACACCTTCTACAAACAAAACTCACTCTAAAACAGAAAACCATTACACCAAACACAAAGATAACTTTTTAACGAAGGTTGAGCATAGCTACGCCTACTGTTTCAAGCTGCTGGAAATACGCAACAGGAAGTGCATGGTTTTATTTAATATTTAACCTTTGTCTAAGACACTCATGCAATGAATGTGCATATTTGTGTCAAATTGAAGTGAAGAATAAATACAATTTATCTGAAATTGTTGACTCGTTAGTTTATAGTTTTTGCTCATTGTTTTGTAAAATTTGTTATTTGGTATTATGTTTTCCTTTGTGAAATTTTTTGCAGCATGTCATTTGGGTGAAAGTAAATAAACAAAAATTCCTCAACAGAAAAGCACTGTCCTCAACACTGCTAATAACAATGTAGACTCGATTTTGACGGTCCGTATTAGTTGACATAAAACTTAAAATCTTTATAAACACTGCCCATCCGTTAGTGATTACCCAATGCAGAAACGAAGACTCGCTTCATTTCACTCAAACAACACACAAACACCCAAAACCAAAGATAAAAACTAGTTACAAGGCATTTAAATTACAATTAAGTGATAAAATCATCTCGACCATAATGCATTCTTGATAACTTACCTGCTGACCACTAGGAGGCAACTGAGTTATAGGCATAGGTTGCATACCCATCTGGCTTTGTATCTGCTGGGCATTTGGAGTGGCACCTTGTACCTGAACTGGCACTTGTACATTGCCTGTGGTTGGCACAGTAGTGGTTGATTGAGATGTTAAGTTAGACTGAACAGTAGTATTTGGATGAAATAAGATTAAGTAATCAGTTGAGTAAGATACATACTCCTGAATCTGGATACGGCATTGGAGCTACAGACAACTGTGGTTGCATGCTATGGTTACTCAATGACGCCGGCTCAACGTCAATTTGTAAAGAGAGTTTTTGATGTAAAACTTCTGGTACTGGTAAACTAGCTTGATGGACTAGTCGGTGATGGATGGTGGGGCTGTAAGGAGCAGATTCAAATGTTTAGTGAAATTCAATAGGCTTACAATTGACGTTTTTACACTCGCCCAAGATCTAAGCTCCCTTGACTGATTAGTGGAGTTTCTGCATTACTACTACTTCGGTACGTTTCTGTACTCCCCGTTTCGGTAGGAACAAAATCGCCTGAAGATACTGTATGCATTGGGTTTGGAACGTTTTCTGGCGGTACCTATATTTAGAACAACGGATAATCTAAGATTGATGAAAAGTTTTATCCTTTTTTTCTAACACATAAAAAAGCAGCTAAACATGTAACAAACTTCAATTTAGAAGTTTAAATTAAAAATTTAACCAATCCCAGTTTTGCTAATTTTGACAACAAAAAATTATTATTACAACAAAAAACTATTCTTATCCCACCTGAGTCTGAACATCTGATGTAACACATTGGCTTGCGCAGGAATCTACTACTGTATGCAATTCGTGCACAGGGCTGACAAGGAAGCGTGTCAACTTTATTGGCTAAAAGTATAAGCAAGTAAAATATTGAAAAGAAACGAAAACATTGCAATTAACAAAAGCCATGCATTAGAAAACAGCAAAATTTTGAAAATTAGATTTTCGAATTTAACTGAAGCCGCTCTATTAAAGTTAAAAAAAATCCCCTAGGCAATTAAGAAATTTGGTTGGAGTTTGGTTTTGCTAATCAGTATGTGCGCAAAAACTAGTTATTGGTCGAAGCGTTAATTTAATATACCTGTTGGGTTGTACTTGTAGCAACAGATTGAGTAGCTGGGCCGGTGTTTGCCGTTTGGCTGTTTTTACGCACAGGAGAGCTTTGCACACCAACTTCTTCGTTAGAGGACATCTGCAAGAGATTTGATTACTATTAAGTTGCAAAACTTGATAATCTGTTACTAATTACTTTTTCGGCGTCTATTTCTTTGCCTTGGCTTCGGCGAGTTGACATTTTTCGCAGTGTATTTGGACTAGTGGTTAACTCATAATTTAAAGATGGGATCTTTGTTGGGTTTTCTTTTACTTGTCTCACGATTTCCTGGATTTGTTCAGTTAGAAAGACAGCATATTGCTCTGGTAATAAATCTGATAAAACCTGAATAATAAAAAAAAAATAAAAGGTTTTAAATCAAATCATTTTCCTAGCAAAAATAGTTTTACTAAATTATTTGCGATATCTCCTGGAACTAGATCGCTAACGTCAAATTTAAAAGTAATAGTTCTTTGCTTAGTTGATTCAAGATGACACTCCACCACAGTTCCATCCACATTCAGAACTGTCAGTTTAGGTAAACGTTCTTGGGTTTTTTTACGTTTAGATGCTTTTTTCTTTTCCAGTTTCTTATCCTTGTCCGATTCACTGAATTCACCAGCAGAATCCGTAGCAGTGCAAGTACAACTAAAATTTACAATCAAATCAATTTTGAGAGTCGACAATTTTCCATGGGATTACCTGTCAGATTTAGCATCTGAAATTCCCTGCGACAGACTGTCAATAGACGACAGAGTTTGTGAAGCATACAAGCCATCTGAATGGCTAATAGACGTTTGCACATCATTGATACCGGTCTGGAAAAGTTGAAAAAAGCAACTTCAAATACTCAAACATATGACAATGGACTCTTTCGCAATTGTGAAGTCTTTGCACATTCTTACTAGTAACATTTTTTTACTTGTTTAAAAGTGATAATTTAAAAAAATGAAACTTAAATTCTTTTGATAAAACACTTAACATCTTATCTCAATATCCAAATTAAAAAAAAATTCTTAAGACTAGTTATACCACAATTTTTAAAGTGAAAATACATTTTGCAACATTTTGACCAAATTCTGTTAAATGGGTTTATTATTTACACATTTCATTTCAACAACTTCACTATAACCCGAAGTTATTATTACATAAGCTTACGTCTCTGACTACCAAAATGTTGTGTGTCTATATCTACACTCGAACACGAAAAATAAATAGAGTAATCTTAGATAAAATTTCTATTCCAAATACTTAAAGAATTAAAAAAAAGAGCAAATGAAGCTAAAAAAAATCCATTGCAACAACTTTGTTAAGTAATGTACTATAAATTAAATAAAAACTAATATGAATTATTTTTGAAAAAAACTGTCATAAAATATAATGACAAAATTAAAAAACCCATAATTTCAATACCCTTGAAAGTATTACATGCAAAGTGAACACCAGCCACCAGTATTTTTCAGCTCAAAACTACGACCATTCTCCATAATAAAGGGAAAAAAAAACAAAAACGAAAAAGCAACTCTAATGAAACAAACGTTCATGCAATCATGCAAAATGTGCGGTTGTTACGGTTATGACAGTGACCACTGTGGAATACCTGTGGTAATGGAGGTACCTGCGGGACAACAGTTCCTTCAACAACAGCATTTTGGCCGGGCTGGAGACACGCTTCGGGTATAGAAACAAGCGATGGCAAACCGTCACCACCTTGAACATCTGTGGGCAATTTGTTATACATTTTCGAAGTGACGCCAACTAAATCTGCCATTTTCTGAACCCCCTCGTCCGGAGGAGTATTTACACTTGTCTGAGTTGACTTGAGCAATAGCATTTGTTGTTGAATATAGGCATGTGGCATATTCATATCACCAGATTGATTCGCGGGAGGATGGGAAGCGTCTACGTTGGTAGGATTCTGTTTTGGTGATTGACCATGAATTCCACTTGGTATCGCATTAGCATTGTCAACTGTTAAGTATTGAATTAAAGAACTGCCTGGACTTAGAGGAAACGACGGCGGCAATACAACGCCAGTAGGAGATGACGGAATACTAGATCTGTCCCCGGGTGGGAAATTTCGAGAGGTTTGAGGCGTGATATTTAAAGTGGCTGCCGGATAATTCAAATGCATAGGCGCCGAGGTTCCCTGAACCATTTGTAATTGCGGGGGTGCAGTACTTGTTTGTAGAGATGGTACAAACGTAACGGGTTGTTGATGCATTTGTATTGTTTGATGAGTTAAGGAATAAGCACACACACTCTGTTGGGCAGTTGTTCCATTATGGTAAGTACAAGATAGTGGCTGGGATATGGTTTGGAAGTCATTAGAAGTCAAAGGTCCTGACACAGCTACATGCGAATGAGCCGTGCATTGGGTAATGGACGCTTGTGATATATGCCCGAAGTGTTGAGGATATGAGGCAGGAGGAAGACTATTCATAGGATTGGGCATAGCCTGTGGCATACCGACACCTGCTGGAGGTGAAGGGATAACTGACTGTGGAGGAATACCCTCTAATTTGACTGGCAATTGTTTAGGGGGCTCAATTGTTCCTCCAGAAAATTGGTCTGCTAAACCCATCAAGCAATGAGGATCTATAGAAACATCGCACGAAAGACTTAATGGTGGCATTGTATTAACGTTTGCTTGCGACATTAAAGGTGTCATGCCAGTGTACATCATGGGCTCAGCATGTACGGAAGAAGGCACGGGGTGTTGCTGAATCAACGGTGCCTGGCTTACTTGAATATGAGTTGCAGCAGGGGTTTGGGGACTTTGGCTACAGTACAAAATATTAGCAGGCACCTGCTGATTGGCATCTAAATACTGCTGCAAATGAGCAAGGTCCGCACTTGTAGGCGGTGGCGAAGCAGATCTTGCAGTAACGGAAGTGAGTACTCCAGGTATGCCACTTGGCACGTTAGTCGTTCCGTTGACAACGGGAATCGTTTGAGCTTGAGATGAGCTCATAACGAGGGTTTGCTGTTGAAACTGTGGCACATTCATGTGTGCTTGACCGGGAGAATATTGTACGCTAGTATTTTGAAGGTTCATCGCTTGATTCGTTGAGAAACTTGTCTGAGCCATGGCTGCAGGCCCGGCTAAATCACGCTGGGTTTGTAGTGTCGCTGCATTGGTTGGCTGTAGCGAAGTGGTATTAAGGATTTGATTAGAATGAGCAAGAGATGGATTATTAGATACACACGTTAATGCTGCAGTATGCAAGGGCATAAGTAATAAAGGTGTGACGTCACTAGGACTAGTTACTAGTGGGTCTGTTTCTATGCCTACCTGAAGGTAAGGTTGAAACTGGGTGCAGCTATGTGGGGGAGGATAAATCTGTTGTTGTTGTTGCGATGGTTGTTGCTGTTGTTGCTGCTGAGGAATAAAGTTTTGTGGTATAAAGTTTTGATATTGATGGTACTGTTGTTGAGCCGACTGGGCCTGGCTTGCCGACAATGGTTGATTTGCCCCACTCGCCTGATTAGGATAGGGTTGATTCTGTTGGTATGCCTATAATTACAAAACAAAAAAAAATCATCACCACTGAAAAAATAGGCATCAAAATCTATTCGTCTATTCTACATTCCATGGCAACAAATTTCATCATAAAAAATTCTATAAATAAAATAATAACGTTTTGCAATTTAAAAAAAAATAAAATACATCAACCAATTAGTTGCCTAACAAAATATTAAACCAAAATTCATTTTTACAGCAGCAACAACAGCCATCCATCATTTCAACATATTCACATGGAAATTAAAATATCTTTAGCACAAATAACACGCTTTACGACAAAAATGTCTTCCATGCTCTAAGATTTACTATTAATGTTAGTGGATTAATCATACGATCATTTCAAGTTATTTTTTTGTACAATCATAAAGAATGAACTTGCATCACAACGTTCAAGGCTGGAATTATTTTTTTTAAAGAAAAAAATTCATTTGCACATCAACACATCCCATTTGCACAGCACGTGAAAACTGCAGTAAAATATTTGCATCAACTGATTTTTCAATATAACCCCATCTCATTCACTGCCTCATAATTAAACGGGCACTCGCTGTCATCGAAGAAAAAAAAAGTTGGAAAGACCACCTTACCCCATACCACAATTCACCTGTTGTAAATTTACTTAAAAATTCCACGTATTAAACTGAAAATTCGGATAACCCTTTAAAATGTTTTGCCATGCAATTCAGAATTGTAAACGTGAAAAATACAAAGAATGCATATAGAGTAGTCTTACTTGGGCATTAGTTTGCGCAGAATAGTAAGGAGCTTGCGTCTGATTTTGTTGGGGTATTGTTACTTGTACTTGAGTACTCGTTGGTATGAAATGTTGCGATTGTTGAGATTGTTGAAGTACTTGTTGAGATTGCTTAACATCTGAAGGGATGGTGGCATAACCGCTATCCGGTGACATCTCAGTTTGAACTGTTTAAATAAAATATTATATAAATATAAAGACTACTACTTAATTGGAAAATAAACCACAGGACGTTTATTGCACAATATTTTTTCTTAAGACACATCACTTCCTTCAGAAGAAGATTATTAACCTTAAAATTTAACTTCAACGTCCTGCTCATTATTTTTAAAACCAAACATCAATAAAAGTAAGCTTATTTGCAAGAGAAACTTTAATGACAACATGTCCAGGTTGGGTTAAGAATGCTTTTGTCAACAAAATAAATACCAAACAGGTTACAATTCTAAGAACCATCAATTTGGCTGTTAATTTTCACAATGACCCTCGTCAAACTAATGCAGCGAGTAAATAATAATGGGTATTTCACCCAACTCGAAGCTTGTCCAGCAATAAATCTAATCTAAATTAAGTAGACCACATATACACTTCATTGTGTGGATATCGTATGACGAGATTAGAAAGATCACTCAGTGCATGAGCGCTTTTTTTTTTTTTTTTTTTACAATATATCCCGGTTTTCCCTATTCAAATATCACTATTCTACAGAATAAAAAAAATTTGTTAAATACTTTGTTACCGAAACTTTGAAATAAATCCGCAACGAAATCTTTTTGGTAATACAACATGTTCGGGACACTTTGTTACCTATAGCGATAAGTTTAAACTTTACGAAATCAACATCATTAAAATTAATTTATTGATATCACTAGAGATTAACCTTAATAAAATTTTAGGACATAACGAATCACAGAAAAATTTCTCCCACACCTGAGACATTGCATCACTAACATGGCAAAATTAGAGCACATGTAATGCGATTAAACCCATTCAAAATCTTACCTGGCCAGTACACAAACTTGACAACAGGCCACATGATATACTTTTTTTCTTGCAGATGATATAACTAAATTGAAATGCAAATTTTAACTTCTATTCCACTGCACCAACATTTTCGTGAACAAAAAAAAACCACCAAAATAAAAAATAAAACTGTCACGTATTTCTAATGCCATTGGCACATTGCATATACTCAAATCATTCTTAAGAAAGTAGATAGGAGGATTGTAGCAGGCTCAGACCAGTCTACTACTGACCTAGGGTAGAGCAAGTATGAATCACTCAAGATTGTTGGCAAAGTACGAAAAAAAAAATGAAATACTATAACAAATAATAAGTCATCCAGAAGAATTTGTTTTGGAAAATTTGTGTTTTCTAAACACTTGTTTTCAAAAAAACATGAACTTTAAAAAATGAAAAGATCATAAGAATTTTTTTCAAATTATCAATTATCGTTGATTTATGTAAATAATTTTTTTCCTGTGGTTAAATGTTTGATAGAAATCAAGTGGTATTACTCGTGGGTATGTGAATTAAAGTTGTACATGACACCAAAATGAGAAAATATCTAGGCCATAAGTTCCATAGTGGAAATTTTTAAAACTGGATTTGACTGGTTAGAACAAAAGCTTTCATTTTAGTTGACATATCGTTCAGTTTTGTAAACTTGTGTTTATTTTGAATTAATTAAGATTCACGCGAAATTGTTAAGGCAACTAACGCAACTAACCTAGTTCAAAGAAGAAAAAAAGATACCTCAATTTCCTCTTCATCCCGAAAAGCAGAGCCAAATTTTTAAGAATTAAAAAAAAATATAAAACAAAATTTTACGGAATAAAAAAAATTTGTGGCATCATAATTCTCAAGGGTGTGATAAGTTTTACATTGCTTAGAGCAATGTGCTCGTTATTCAAAATTGCAGCTTAATTTATTTAGATTATTATCAAATGAATAAGATTCAATTTAGAACCGGATCTTATCTATATCCAAATAATAAATGAACTAAAACAACGGTTTTATTAAATAATTTGATTATCGCTCATTAAACTGAACTTATAATATGAGTCTAATGTTGGCCTACTACTTGAATTTTGTTAACCTCATTCCAAACTTCGAGCTAAAGGTTTTAAAAACCGCTATTAAAAAAAAAAATTTCGAACTTGTTGACAAGGAAGACAATTGCATAATTACGGCCAATAGGGAAAATATCTTTAATTAGTTACTACAATGCCAAAAGACCTTGGAATAAAATAGCATTTTTAGTATGTTTAATTATCACGGCAAGGACATTTTTATCTAAGAATTTTTTTCATTAATTCAACTTGAGCAGTTTCTAGATTGCTCCAATAAAAAGTTTTATCCAGATATTTCTTATATCTTAAGTCATTTAAAATTTCGTCCCCCCCCCCATAAACTACCTATATTTTATCCATATCAGATTTGTCTTAAAAGTTTAATCTTTTTTTTTTAGTTAGATATAAAAGTTTCATCTAAATCCACCTAATTCAGAATGGTTTATGTCACTTGGATATTGATGTTAATATAGATTCCCATGTAGAAAAATTTCTAACACATAACACCTGCTTTGAATCCATAATAAAAACTCAATGCGTTTTTCAATATCTCTTTAAATGTTATGACATTAAAGTTCTAAAATTTGTAGTTTCTCATTTTTCCCAGAACTAAATTCTTAAGAACTAATGATTAATTTAACGAAAAAAATTTCACATCGAAAATAACATTTCTGCACAGTATACTTATTTGAATTTTGGTTAGTCCAAGTACACCAGTATAAAACTTTATGAAAATAATAAGGAATATTTGTGCAATTAGAGTGACTGAAATACTACCTTGCACTTGTATTGATTCCACTGGGCCACCAGAGGTAGAAACTGCACCCACTGAGGACAAATCTGCAGAGCCATCTATTTGAATGGTTTCCATCCTCTTTCTATCCTCTCTCTCTTTCATTAACATCATGATTTGACTACGCAACATTTTAGCTATAATTCGAACATCTTCCTCCATAATTATGCCGGTTTTTGCCTGAAAATAAATAGTTCTGATTAGACTTTGCCTCAAAACGGGAGTTTAATTTCAATAATGACTAATAAATTCTCACGTATAATTTAAATTGAAAGCCCATAATTCTAAAGGGTAAAGAGACACTAACCATTCCTTGTGCTAATTCGTCAGGATTATCATTTTGGGTGTGGAATTCAAATTGAATGGCTTCATTCTCCTTATGTTTATCTTTTCTTTTCTTTGGGTCAAGTACTCGTAACCTGAGTTCCAATTTCTCTGTATCTGAATTAATAGCTTCCTCTTTATTAACAAATTCGAGTTTAAGTCCAGCATCTTCTAAAAAGAAGTCGTGATTCAGAAGGTCCTTAACTGTGGGCCTGGAAGGGAAAGAAGACGAAAAATAAGAATTACAAAAGCACAGATCAAAACTTAATTAATTAGAACTTGTTTATTTTCAAAATACCTTTCTTCTTTGTGTAAACGAGTACAACGATCAATTATTTCCTTTATCTCCACGTTTTCTACTTTATCAAAGCTTAAAGGTCGTACACCCTTCAATGAGATAAAATGAAAAAACAATATTAATATGAAATGTAGTACACATACATAATTTAAAATTAGATTTTCAAGTGAAACATTTGATTTCAGATATCATTCACAATCAGCCACAAACACACAGGAGGCCAATGAACAGCAACAAATTCATTTGCCAAGTGTTAATTTAATCATGCTTTAAAATGAAATTAAAGCAGTAGTAGATACGATTGCTTTGATCCCGGAAATTGTATCAAAAGGATTAGGCGAGTTTACTTTTCCATTCAAACTTTGAAAAACGTTTCAACTTATTTTTATACTCACACTCGTCACTTTTTTGTAGATTTGGGCAGGACCACGACATTCTGAATAGGGATATTCCGATGTGGCCATTTCAAGCATACACATTCCGAATGCGTAAACGTCGACAGATTCATCATAATGTTCTTCATATACTTCCGGAGCCATAAATTCAGGCGTCCCTAAATAAGTAATATTGTGATGGTAATTAAACCATTTTAACTACAAAATTATTCCAAAGAATAATTGTCGTTAACAGTCTTTTATAGTATTACATAACTATTGTCTCAACATAAACTAAAGTTTTGAAGATTTAACTGTCATTTACAATTTTTCTTCAATCTATACCTAATTTTATACTTACCAATTACACTTTTGGCAAACGATCTATTTTTTAGAGTAGCAAGACCTAAATCACCAATTTTAACTGATCCTGTGGTACCCGTAATAAATATATTATCACATTTCAAATCACGATGAATAATTGGTGGCGATCTTGAATGGAGAAAATACAACCCCTTCAAAATTTGCCGACACCAAGACTTAAATACTTTCAAATTTATTTTTTTGAATCGTCTTAGATACCTGAAAAACAAATACAACTTGTTATTCTAAATAAATAATGCATTTATGTTAAAGTACAATTAACAAATTTCGTTATCTCCGATAAAATTAATTTTTTTGAAAACTATATTTTATATTAAGTTTACTAGTATCGTAATCCCAAAGGTTTAATCACTATAAAAGCTTTCAAAGCTTCTAGCACGGTAATTTTAATTTGGTTTTTTAATAGAGCGAAAATTGCTTCAAAGCTGAACGAATCGTTACTAAATTTATCTTCAATTCCATCAATTTATTAAAATCGTAATGTTGAATCACCACGACGGAAATAGCCTTATTTTTTAATTTACAAGAACTGACACTCTAAAAATAACTCCCATTTTGGTATTTCATTAGTCGCTTGTATAAATCACTGCATGTTACTCATACCATTTTGTTTTTAAGCCACAAAAACTGCCATTAAGAAAAAACAAGTTTTGTGTCGAGACAAACTTCCTGATTTCAGACAGAAAAAAAACGTAAGGGCAATATTAACTGCAAATATACTCAGCAAATAGCCTTAGACGAAATTTTGAAATTCAAAGTTGGGTTAGGTTTCTTAATAAAAAAAAGTTGCTGACATTATTTTAAAACTGTGTTTTAAAAAAATATTCCACCCTGTCACTAAAAGATTTTTACAAAAAATATTGAATAGAAAATAAAGTCCAAAAACAAGATTGAAAAAAAAATGTTATTTTTCTCCACAAAGTCAATATAGCTGAATAAGGTGTTTGAAAATTGTCGGGTGACCACCTGCTAAATAATTAGGTACTTTCAATAGTTAACCTTTATTTTTTAGCAGATTTAGCAACATTCAATTAAATAACTTTTAATAATTGAAGTTCAATAATTTAAAAAAATATATTTACGTTCTAAGGGTTCCTGAAGTCATCAGTTCTGTGACAAGAACAATATATCTTCGTTTTGGGGTCATCACTTCCCAGTAATCATAAAATCTCACTATATTTGGATGCTGAAGACCTTTTAACATCTCAGCTTCTTCTCTAAATCGTTGTCTTTCGTTTTTATTTAGCTTTTTCTCCTATAAAAAAAAAAAAAAAACCATTTTAAGTGAGGTTACACAACAACACACAGTTTACAAGAATTTCATCATGGTCATCAGGGTCACCATACATTAAAAAAAAAAAAACCTCAAATGTCCAAAGTGTGGAAAACATAATCACAACTTCCTCTTAATCAAAATACACGAGCTAAAATTATAATTCCATACAATGACAATTATAAGCTTTAAAAAAAAGTTTCCAAATATAAAAATCTACATCTAATAAAAAACTAAATACTTGTATCGAATTAACTAGGGCAATAACGAAAAAAAATAACATTGGCAAGTAAATGTAGTTTAGTTAAAATTAAAATGACCTTTTCACTCGTATCTTACAAAAATTTAGCTTTAAGTAAACAAGTAAATACATCTACAAGTGAATGTTATCAAAGAGCAAAGAAGGAAACACGAGAAAACATTGGACATATCAGATAGACAATTACGCAAATAAAAGAATTACCTGTAATTCACACCAAGCGACTGCAACTCCCGTTTCAGTATCTAGTCCTTTGTAGACAGTTTTAAATGATCCCCGACCAATTTCTTCTTCAAATTTAAGAAATCGACCATCGGGAGAATTATCAACAGCTTTTTCAACGTCGTCTTCATCTTTCACTTCATCCTTTTTATCTAAATCATGTTTTAATCCTTCAGGACGCTCACCTTCGACGACTCCAATTTCAGCTAAACTGTCACTTGGATAGAACTCACATTCAAAGCTTCCTGGATCGCAAGTGACAATGCCATTGATAATATCGTCGTTCAGTCTCGAATTATAAACACTTGTTGTTGGTACACTCTCCATTACGTTTTGAAATTCAGAATTGTTGGGAGCATTTGTCTGTATATCAACACATGACGGGTTCTCATTTTGCGCCAACTTTTCATTATTCGAGGCACTTAAAATTGGTTTAAGCACAGACAGGGGAAGGCCTATATGTTTCTGTTGACGTCCAGATGGTTGGCATACTGAGCTGCTATGAGGACTGTAATATTCCGAACTAGAAGTCCCTTGCGATTCCGATGATGAGGAACTCTCAGATTTTTGAGTGGTTGGCTCAGGGGGTAAATTATCAGAGTTCAACTCATTCTGTTTTTCTGGTATCGACACACTGGTCGTAGACTCCGCATCACTTGTTAACATTACCTAATTAAATACTGGGAGGTAGAGGAAAAATGATTAAAATGTAGGAGAAAATTAATTTAAGTATCACGCACATTTGGTGTGATGTTTAAATAGTCCTTTCAGAGGTTGAATCGTTGAAATCTGCAATCGAAATATAAAAATCAGTCTGCATCCAAAAACAAGTAATGTTGCAAATATTATATTCTAACTAAATGTGAACACATCGGGAATCATGTGAGGCATTAAATCATATTTGAATCATTTTTCTAAATTCAGATAAACCTAAGGTGATGCTTAACTAGTCATTATTTTTAGCTGTTTAGTTCACCTCGATAAAATCTTTTTAACCCTATTATTCATCGACCTATTGAACTGTTAAGTAGTTTGACAATCTTATCGGTACAACCGGGTCGAGAATCTTAGCGAATTCTCCCAATTGTTTGATACATAAATTGTTGTCTTCTTAGTCATGTTCTTAGGACTAGATTTTAGATTCTTTTTTTTTTTTTTTCGGATAAAATATCACTAAAGTATGTTTCAATCATGAGTAAAACTACACTATTTTATCAAATAGGTTTTAATTCTGAAAAGGAAACGGAATAAAAATAGATAAATTCCATTTCAGGTTTTTTAATAAGCTACGAATTGGAATCAAGATTGACGTAGCTTATGATTTCGTAATGAAATCGAACGCTTTAAAACAAATATGAAAATTCTGATAAACTTACTATAGTTCGAATAAAATACGTGATCCTAACCTATAAAAACTTTATAGTGGATTTGTCTCATTTCCAATACGTATTTGGTGTTCCATCGTAATGCACTCAACTTGTATCATTATCCTACCGAAAGAAACAAACCTTCAACAAATTACTAGTAACGGGATTAAATAGTTTATTATTAAACACAAAATAAAAAAGCATACATCTAATATTTCGACTGTATTACCATACAAATTCTACAAGAAGCTGACAATCCACCGCCACACGGAGTTGATATTCACTTTGTAACGAACGGAAGCTAACGAAATCCAGAGAAACTACCCAGCGCTGACCGGTTTCTATCTATCTCTCAATCGCTTCGTCACCATACTACTGACGTCCTTATATGCAGGGATGTTTCGTGACGTCATTTCATAATGCTCCAAGTTAAAAACGACGCAATCGTGTTTTATTTAGGTTTCTGCAATAACATAAAGTCTGCGCGTGTTTGTCGTAGTTGCGTACGTTCTTGGATAATTATTGTATAAAATGTGCAAAGCATTCTAGATTTGTTTCAGTTTTTTATTACAATGAATGGAAAGGTTGTAATGGAATACCAATGCCAATGTTGAAACAAAAGTATTCGACTTTCAGCTTCGATTCTTTGTCGGTTTCGATTCTTAGTCGATTTTTTTTACTTAAAAAAGATGTTTATAAAATATTTTAACTGTTTAAGAAACTTTGCATTAAAATTGCTCTCGTTTTTCTTTTTGAATTGTCTGCCTGAACAATTTTAATTCAAAAATAATACTTAATAAATGAAAGAAATAAAAATCAGAAAAGCGCCGCATAATATCGGAGCAATCACCTGTTCTGCCAGTATTTTTCCCAACTGTTTTTTCAACAGGTGACGTAAACAAAAATAATTGTTTTCCTTTACGAAACAACATTTCACAAAAAAAAATTAACGAAAAAGTCGTCCACACTTTATGTACAATTGTTACCCCACTTTAATGTGAACTATGCAGAATAAATATTCAGTTTTTGTTTTATATTATGTATATTCAACCGGCCGCTATATTAAAGTTATAAATCATTAACCAATTATTCACTAAGTCCGGTGTTATCGAACTCTGTTGCTGAAATTGTTAAAGTAGGGACCTCAATGTCACGTACTGTTTACATCTGGCGCGTGACATTATTTACTCCATTTATGTTTTGAGTCCATGTACCTGCTGTCACAGACCTCTATTAATTGCTGAGAACTTTAATGTTTTAAAAACTTCCTTAGCAAATGATGAGTTTCAGGTTAAGCCTTAGGAACTAATAAATAAATATTTTGGTGCGCTAATTTGTAAAGAAGACAAATAAGGATTGATCCTTTCCTTTCCAACATTCGATTCTAAATAATTACTCAACAGTATAAATAATTAATGCATTTTATAAATTGTGTATACTTAAGAACTTACGATCTATTAATTTGATCAGAAAATTTATTAGCTTAGGAAAAAAAAATTAAATGAGTGATGCAGCCTAGGTATATAAAAAGATGAAGATAGAATATTAAAGTATGAGCACCTTATCTAACTTAACTTTCATTTACAGAAGTGAAGTCTCACTATTTTGTCAGTAAAGCTTGATAAAATTCACACGTTTATATGATCGCACTATTTATTTTTGCATTTTACCATTTCATCGTTCAACAGTCATCTTATTTTTATCTCATACGAATACAATTTTTTAGAATCTTACTCTCATACTAATCTTATTCATGTGAGTAATGAAATAAAATCTCATAAGTTTTACAGACATGTTATCTCTTCGTATGAACATTATGTGGCAGTGCTTTACGTGAGTCATACATGAATCATTCACGAATGGAGTAACTGTAACACGACCAAACATCCTTTAAGTTGACACGAGCAAATTTTTTTGTTTCACACAATAAGTGAAATCATAGATGACGAAGCCACTCCAGATAAAATGAAAATTAGTCAAATATAAACTTGTTTTTTTTTTTTTATAAAAAAACGTTTATTATGGATAAAGAAAAAAAAACACATTTCAAACGTTTGAAGAAGTTATAAAAACCAATGCAATGTGAAAAGAATAATTTTATGTATAAAAGAAAAATTCTTACCGAAATTATAAATTTAAGCTATGCAGTGAAGTTTCTATTGAAAGCGTCCCGATTGTAATATTACTTGTATACTAATAAAATGCATTTCACTGGGAAATCATTTTCAAATTTCATGTTTGTTTCTACTATCTGCATCAAACTTTTAATTAATACGTAACCGGTTACACAGACCAAAAATTAACATTAAAAACACTTCAGAGTAAAAAATAGTTTTACATCACACCAAATAAAAAAATAGTTTTCACAATTGTAATAACCATGGTTTGGAGAACGCACAGTACAAATATTTCATTTTTAAGTTAGAAGTTCAGAAAATGTGATTAATGCAATAATATTTTGAAAGAAACAACGTTTGAACTTTTGTTCGGGCTGAAAGTTTTGTAATTTCAGACATTTTTGAAATCTAAGACTGAAATAAAAATCAATTTTAAATTTTATCAAAGCAACATTTTACGTGCAACAGTTGTTTGCATCCAAGTAGATAATATATTTTTTTTTTCCGTTTTTCAATCTTCTGACGGCAACGCAGATGGAGTAAAGTAATACGAAAGTGAAGTTAATATCTATCTACAGATTTAACTCTTACACATCACAGCACTCCAAAGTAAACGATACAAAACTATTCCTTGTACTTTGTTAGAAAATGTTGTTTTTCATGTTCCAATTTGTTGATTACCTGCACAGTCGTCGGATAACACCAGCTGAATAGATCACAAAAGCTCCGACCGTTAGCTTCTGCGTCATGAAATGAAAAGATTAAAATTGTTGAAAATGGAAGAAGCCTAGACTCAGTTCCCAATTTAATTTTTTTCTTTTATTTTGACGTAGTATTAAACAACTACACAGGTGTTAAAAATTACCTTATTTCTAGTAATGCAATTTGTCGGCATATGGGCTGCGTTTGGAACGAAAACTGAAGATAGTCTAACTTCAATTACGATGCCGATAATTGTTCGTTTCATTGTATGGTTAATTATCCACAGATGTGAAAGATAATTGTTTTATTTGGTGTCTTCAAGTATAAAAGCTCAGCAGATTTGCTGAGTTCTTACACTTCGCTCACTACAGCGAGCAAGCAAGATGTCTCTTACAGGGAGGCACATCTGGCTCTTACTGTTACTTCTTCAAGTATCAGGTAAGGAATTCTACGAAAAAAAATTATATTTTTATAAACGCATGCATAACAGTAGTTCATTGTGAACTTAAGCTTAAGGGCTTATAAGAAAATTTTTTGGGATAATATTTTCAAAACTACTTTTAACATTTTGAACGGTCTTGTTAGATGGGTTTATGGGATAAAAATTAATAACTCAACGAATGGGGTTTTAAGATAAACAGAAATATACATTTCTTTTGTTTTCAGTTACGATTTCCCATCATAAGCACCATCTTAAGCACCATCACCGTCACCGTCGAGGTTTAATTCCCGGCCTCTTACAAGACGTTAGTGATGTTGTAGGATCATTAGGATTACAAACAGACGAAACGGCTCCCATAACGCAACTGAATAAGGATAGTACCGCTCCTTCAGGACCCGAATATTACGTCGTAAATCCTCAATTTGTGAGTCTGATTGATCACATTCGAGAATCGGCTCAATCAGTTCACTTACGGGTTAGTCCACAATCAAGTGGACTTTACACCGTTACAATTACGACTGATAAAGATGAGAAATCGTACAAGGACATTTCAAGAGACACCTTGAATTTGTTTGTCAAATTGGTCAAGGATCCAAGTCTGATAATCAAAACTGTAGGAAATGTAGGTTCCCAAGTAAAGATTTCTGTCGAGCCTGAACCACCAGCACCAACCAATATCATTCATGTAAAACTACAGTTCCTTGATGTCCTGAAACAGATCCGAGATGGAGGTGCTTCAATCAAGATCTCTATAACTGGCGACAAGTATAAGATTTCAATAACTGACAGCAAAGGCGCTACAAAGACCTACTCAGACGTGCCTTCCGATGTTGGCAAAGCTTTCATCCGATTGGCGAAAGACCCAAATTTGCAGTACCAAGTCTTAGGAAAATCAGCTACAGACGCAACAATTTTTCTCCCTGATGTGAGTGGAAGTCCAAAAACGGTAACTGTAAAGCCATTGTTTCTTAAGTTGCTCAAAGAAGTAAAAGAACACCCAGATCATAAAATTCAAATCAAACCTGGCACTGATGGAAAGTATGTGCTAACAATTAACGATGGAAAGAATCCAAAGGATTACAAACATATTGACCCCAACTTGCTCTACATCTTTGTGAAATTGATCAGAGAACCAAGTTTGCAATTCAAGGTATCACCCGGTGATGGAGGAAAATTAACATTGACGATTGATGATAGTCCAACAAATGTTGGGGTTGTCGACTCTGAAACACTTTTGGCAAAGATTAAGGCGGCACAATCCGATCCCTCGTACAGTCTGAGAATAGATCAAGGCAAGGAAGGTTTAGAACTTATCATAACTCATGGCGACAAGACAGAACGATATCCACTACCAGCTCAGTTCCTGAATATTGTCATTAAGATAATCAGGTCAGCAAAGCCCAAACAACCACCTGCAAAACAACCGCCTGGAATTATCATTCCTGAGATCGATGAAAAGAAACCATTACCAATTAAGGTGGACGTGTCATTCCAGAAACTAATTGATGAGATCAAACAAAATCCAAAATCTGATTTCAAATTTAAAGTAGAGCCTAACAAGAATGGAAAGTATACTTTGATATTTTTCATTGATGGAAAACCGCACATATTAAAAAATCAACCTTCTGAAGCTATCCAATATCTTATCAGTCTTAGCAAGGATCCAAAATTGCCAGTTCACATTGTACAAGAAGAACCAGATGATGATGAAGATGATGTAGAAGAACCTGAAGTGCAGTTCCAGTTTTTGATTGATGAAATCAAAGAAAAACCAAAACAAAACTACAGATTCAAAA